>CM064420.1:11040000-11112500 GCA_032690845.1 Eleusine coracana subsp. coracana | reverse complement strand
GAATCTCATTGAGAGTTCGATCCTGGCCCAGGATGAACGCTGGCGGCATGCTTAACACATGCAAGTAGAATGAGAAGTGGTGTTTCCAGTGGTGAACGGGTGAGTAACACGTAAGAACCTGCCCTTGGGAGGGGAACAACTCTTGGAAACGGTTGCTAATACCCCGTAGGCTAAGGAGCAAAAGGCAAAATCCGCCCAAGGAGGTGTTGGGTTATATCTCGCAACGAGTGCAACCCTCGTGTTTAGTTGCCACTATGAGTTTGGAACCCTGAACAGACCGCCGGTGTTAAGCCGAAGGAAGGAGAGGATGAAGCAACTCGCCTGCATGAAGCAGGAATTGTCGGTTAGCCATACAGCGGTGAATCCATTCCTGGGCCTTGTACACACCGCCCGTCACACTATAGGAGTTGGCCAGGTTTGAAGTCATTACCCTTAACCATAAGGAGGGGGATGTCTAAGGCTAGGCTTGCGACTGGAGTGAAGTCGTAACAAGGTAGCTGTACTGGAAGGTGCGGCTGGATCACCTCCTTTTCAAGGAGAGCTAATGCTTATGCTTATTGGGTATTTTGGTTTGACATTGCTTCACGCCCAAAAAGAAGGCAGCTACATCTGAGCTAAACTTGGATATGGAAGTCTTCTTTCGTTTAGGGTGAAGTAAGACCAAGCTCATGAGCTTATTATCCTAGGTCGGAACAAATTAGTTCATAGTGATAGGATCCCCTTTTTGACGTCCCCATGTCCCCCCTGTGGTGTGGCGGCATGAGGATGTCAAAAGGAAAGGGATGGATTTTTTCTCGCTTTTGACGTAGCAGGCCTCCCAAAGGGAGGCCCGCGCGATGGGCTATTTGCTCAGTGGTAGAGCGCGCCCCTGATAATTGCGTCGATGTGCCTGGGATGTGAGTGCTCTCAGCCACATGGATAGTTTAATGTGCTCATCAGCACCTAACCCGAAGATGTGGATCATCCAAGGCACATTAGCATGGTGTACTCCTCCTGTTTGAATCAGAGTTTGAAACCAAACAAACTTCTCCTCAAGAGGATAGATGGGGCGATTTAGGTGAGATCCCATGTAGATCGAACTATCTATTCACTTGTGGGATCCGGGCGGTCCGGGGGGGGGGGGGGGGGGGCATCGCGGCTCCTCTCTTCTTGAGAATCCATACATCCCTTATCAATGTATGGAGAGCTATCTCTTGAGCACAGGTTGAGGTTCATCCTCAATGGGAAAATGGAGCACCTAACAACGCATCTTCACAGACCAAGAACTACGAGATCACCCCTTTCATTCTGGGGTGACGGAGGGATTGTACCATTTGAGCCTTTTGACTCGAAATGGGAGCAGAGCAGGTTTGAAAAAGGATCTTAGAGTGTCTAGGGTTGGGCCAGGAGGGTCTCTTAACCCCTTCCTTTTCTACCCATTGGAGTTATTTCCCAAGGACTTGCCATGGTAAGGGGGAGAACGGGGAACAAGCACACTTGAAGAGCGTAGTACAACGGGGAGTTGTATGCTGCATTCGGGAAGGATGAATCGCTCCCGAAAAGGAGTCTATTGATTCTCTCCCAATTGGTTGGATCGTAGGGGCAATGATTTACTTCACGGGCGAGGTCTCTGGTTCAAGTCCAGGATGGCCCAGCTGCGCCAGAGAAAAGAATAGAAGAAGCATCTGACTCTTTCATGCATACTCCACTTGGCTCGGGGGGGGGGGGGGGGATATAGCTCAGTTAGTAGAGCCCCGCTCTTGCAATTGGGTCGTTGCGATTACGGGTTGGCTGTCTAATTTTCCAGGCAGTAATGATAGTATCTTGTACCTGAACCAGTGGCTCACTTTTTCTAAGTAATGGGAAAGAGGACTGAAACATGCCATTGAAAGACTCTACTAAGACAAAAAGATGGGCTATCAAAAAGGTAGAGGAGGTAGGATGGGAAGTTGGTCAGATCTAGTATGGATCATACATGGACGATAGGTGGAGTCGGTGGCTCTCCTAGGCTTCCCACATCTAGGATCACTGGGGAGGAGGATCAAGTTGGCCCTTGCGAATAGCTTGATGCACTATCTCCCTTCAACCCTTGGAGCGAAATGTGGCAAAAGGAAGGAAAATCCATGGACTGACCCCATTGTCTCCACCCCATAGGAACTACGAGATCACCCCAAGGACGCCTTCGGCATCCAGGGGTCACGGACCGACAATAGACCCTGTTCAATAAGTGGAACACATTAGCCGTCCGCTCTCTGGTTGGGTAGTAAGGGTCGGAGAAGGGCAATCAGTCGTTGTTAAAACAACATTCTTAAGTTAAGATCAAAGAGTCGGGCGAAAAAAGGGGAGAGCTCCCTGTTCCAGGTTCTCTTGTAGCTGGATTCCCCAGAACCACAAGAATCCTTATAATAGGATTCCAACTCAACACCTTTTGTTTTGAGATTTTGAGAAGAATTGCTCTTTGGAGAGCACAGTACGATGAAAGTTGTAAGCTGTGTTCGGGGGGGGGGGGGGGGGAGTTATTGCCTATCGTTGGCCTCTATGGTAGAACCCATCGGGGAGGCCTGAGACGCGGTGGTTTACCCTATGGCGGATGTCAATGGTTCGAGTCCACTTATCTCTAGCCCGTGAACTTAGCGGATACTATGATAGCACTGAATTTTGCCAATTTGGCAGTTCGATATATGATTTTGCATTCATGGACGTTGATAAGATCCTTCCATTTAGTAGCACCTTAGGATGGCATAGCCTTAACGTTAATGGCGAGGTCCAAAAGAGGAAAGGCTTGCGGTGGATACCTAGGCACCCAGAGACGAGGAAGGGCGTAGCAAGCGATGAAATGCTTCGAGGAGTTAAAAATAAGCATAGATCCAGAGATTCCCAAATAGGTCAACCTTTTGAACTGCCTGCTGAATCCATGAGCAGGCAAGAGACAACCTGGCGAACTGAAACATCTTAGTAGCCAGAGGAAAAGAAAGCAAAAGCGATTCCCGTAGTAGCGGCGAGCAAAATGGGAGCAGCCTAAACCGTGAAAACGGGGTTGTGGGAGAGCAATACAAGCGTTGTGCTACTAGGCGAAGCGGTTGAGTGCCACACCCTAGATGGCTAAAGTCCAGTAGACGAAAGCATCACTAGCTTACGCTCTAACCCGAGTAGCATGGGGCACGTGGAATCCCGTGTGAATCAGTAAGGACCACTTGCAAGGCTAAATACTCTTGGGTGACCGATAGCGGAGTAGTACCATGAGGGAAAGGTGAAAAGAACCCCCAGTGGGTAGTGAAATGGAACGTCAAACCGTGCTGAGCTCCTAAGCAGTGGGAGGTGAAAGTGATCTCTGACCGCGTGCCTGTTGAAGAATGAGCCGGCGACTTATAGGCAGTGGCTTGGTTAAGGGAATGGAACCCACCGGAGCCGTAGCGAAAGCAAGTCTTCATATGGCGATTGTCACTGCTTATGGACCCGAACCTGGGTGATCTATCCATGACAAGGATGAAGCTTGGATGAAACTAAGAAGAGGTCCGAACCGACTGATGTTGAAGAATTAGCGGATGAGTTGTGGTTAGGGGTGAATTGCCACTCGAACCCAGAGCTAGATGGTTCTCCCCGAAATGAGTTGAGGCGCAGCAGTTGATTGGACATCTAGGGGTAAAGCACTGTTTCAGTACGGGCTGTGCGAGTGGTACCAAATCGAGGCAAACTATGAATACTAGATATGACCCAAAAATAACAGGGGTCAAGGTCGGCCAGTGAGATGATGGGGGATAAGCTTCATCGTCGTGAGGGAAACAGCCCGGATCACCATCTAAGGCCCCTAAATGACTACTCAGTGATAAAGGAGGTGGGGGTGCAAAGACAGCCAGGAGGTTTGCCTAGAAGCAGCCACCCTTTAAAGAGTGTGTAATAGCTCACTGATCGAGCGCCCTAGCGCTAAAGATGAATGGGGCTAAGCGATCTGCCGAAGCTGTGGGATGTTAAAATGCATCGGTAGGGGAGCATCCGCCTTAGAGGGAAGCAACTGCGAAAGCAGGGGTCGACAAAGCGGAAGCGAGAATGTTAGCTTGAGTAATGAAAACATTAGTGAGAATCCAATGCCCCAAAAACCCAAGGTTTCCTCGGCAAGGTTCGTCCACGGAGGGTGAGTCAGGGCCTAAGATCAGGCCAAAAGGCGTAGTCGATGGACAATAGGTTAATATTCCTGTACTACCCCTTGTTGGTACAGAGGGACGGAGGAGGCTAGGTTAGCCAAAAGATGGTTATAGGTTTAAGGACACAAGGTGACCCTACTTTTTCAGGGTAAGAAGGGGTAGAGCAAATGCCTCGAGCTGAGGTCCGAGTACCAAGCACTGCAGCGCTGAAGTATGAGCCCCGTGGACTAGCTATTGCTTCTCCACTAGGCTCATACCAGGCGTTACGGCGCTGAAGTATGTAACCCATGCCATACTCCCAGGAAAAGCTTGAACAACCTTCAACAAAAGGGTACATGTACCCGAAACCGGCATAGGTGGGTAGGTAGAGAATACCTAGGGGCGCAAGACAACTCTCTCTAAGGAACTCGGCAAAATAGCCCAGTAACTTTGAGAGAAGGGATGCCCCCTCGCAAAAGGGGGTCATAGTGACCAGGCACGGGCGACTGTTTACCAAAAACACAGGTCTCTGCAAAGTCGTAAGACCATGTATATGGGCTGACGCCTGCCTAGTGTCGGAAGGTCAAGGGAGTTGGTGAACTGACGACAGGGAAGCCGGCGACCGAAGCCCCAGTGAACGGCGGTTGTAACTATAACGGTCGTAAGGTAGCGAAATTCCTTGTCGGGTAAGTTCCGACCCGCATGAAACGCGTAACGATCTGGGAACTGTCTCGGAGAGAGGCTCGGTGAAATAGACATGTCTTTGAAGATGCGGACTACCTGCACCTGGACAGAAAGACGCTATGAAGCTTTATTGTTCCCTGGGACTGGGTTTGAGCCTTTCCTGCGTAGCTTAGGTGGAAGGCGAAGAAGGCCCCCTTCCAGGGAGGGGGCCGAGCCATTAGTGAGATACCACTCTGGAAGAGCTCGGATTCTAACCTTGTGTTAGACCTGCGGGCCAAGGGACAGTCTCAGGTAGACAGTTTCTATGGCGCGTAGGCCTCCCAAAAGGTAACGGAGGCGTGCAAAGGATTCCTCAGGCCAGACGGACATTGGTCCTCGAGTGCAAAGGCAGAAGGGAGCTTGACTGCAAGACTCACTCGTCGAGCAGAGACGAAAGTCGGCCTTAGTGATCGGACGGTGCCGAGTGGAAGAGCCGTCGCTCAACGGATAAAAGTTACTCTAGGGATAACAGGCTGATCTTCCCCAAGAGTTCACATCGACGGGAAGGTTTGGCACCTCGATGTCGGCTCTTTGCCACTTGGAGCTGTAGGTGGTTCCAAGGGTTGGGCTGTTCGCCCATTAATGCGGTACGTGAGCTGGGTTCAGAACATCGTGAGACAGTTCGGTCATATCCAGTGTGGGCATTAGAGCATTAAGAGGACCTTTCCCTAGTACGAGAGGACCGGGAAGGACGCACCTCTGGTGTACCAGTTATCGTGCCTACGGTAAACGCTGGGTAGCCAAGTGCGGAGAGGATAACTGCTGAAAGCATATAAGTAGTAAGCCCACCCCAAGATGAGTGCTCTCTCCTCTGACTTCTCTAGAGCCTCCGGTGTCACAGCCGAGATAGCGACGGGTTCTCCACCCATACGGGGATGGAGCGACAGAAGTATGGAAATAGGATAAGGTAGCGGCGAGACGAGCCATTTAAATAGGTGTCAAGTGGAAGTGCAGTGATGTATGCAGCTGAGCCATCCTAATGAACAAACAATTTGAACCTTGTTTCTACACGACCTGATCAAATCGATCAGGCACTTGCCATCTATCTTCATTGTTCAACTATTTGATGAAAAGATGAAAAAAACAAAAAAAACTCTTCCCTTCCATCTCTTGGATAAATAGAGAGGGAGGGTAGAGTCCTTTGGTGTCCCTTCCAGTTAAGAATTGGGGCTTCACAATTACTAGCCAATATTTCTCTCATGC
Organism: Eleusine coracana subsp. coracana; assembly: GCA_032690845.1. Taxonomy (NCBI): domain Eukaryota; kingdom Viridiplantae; phylum Streptophyta; class Magnoliopsida; order Poales; family Poaceae; genus Eleusine; species Eleusine coracana. Next base: position 11,106,474 of record CM064420.1, on the reverse strand, counting down.
CTTTTCTCGTTCATGGTTCGATATTCTGGTGTCCTAGGTGTAGAGGAACCACACCAATCCATCCTGAATTTGGTGGTTAAACTCTACTATAGTGACGATACTGTAGGGGAGGTCCTGCGGCAAAATAGCTCGATGCCAGAATGATAAAAAGCTTAACACCTCTTATTTGAATTTTTCACTATTTTGAAATATGAAAAAGATCCAAATCCAAAACGCAAAGGTCATCTTATTCAAAACCTCAATCATCACATCCCCTCTCTCCCACTTCACACCTCAGAATGCACTATTCTTATAGAGAGAAAGGTGGTTCCCATCTTCTTAACCCGAAATGAAATGGCTAAGAAGAAGAAGGTTCCTTTTGGGGGGTACCTGTTGGCACTCCCAAGTGCCCCTTTTATATGTGAATATTACCCCAATTAGAGCATAATTGATACTAATTTAGGTCATTTACCTATGATATTGCCTATATATTTGTATATGTGTTCTTTTGGAGCTCTATTACAGAAACAAGTAAAATTGGTGATTAAAGTGATGCTGGAGAGGATAGGAATCCAGAACCAATGAAAAGCACTGAAGAAACCCAGTGCACCGATCGACGCAGTCCATGAGCCAGTCCGCGCACGGGGATTTTGGCCCACAGAAGTGATCGAGGCCCATTCCACATGTTTATGGAAGTTTATCTGTGCAAGACACTTGAAGATATTTGCCTAGAAGATTTATGGGACTTCAGGATCTCGATGTGCAGTACAAGACTTTATCTCGAAGGAAAAGGCCCACATGGCAGCTGTGGAAGGCAGAAGAACCGACTCGAAGGAGAAACCAGAGAAGACATGGCTTGCGCTGATTGGCGCTACCGCCTTATTTGCTAGAAGCCGAGTCCTCTACGAGTAGAACCTCTATACATACTTGTAGACCCTGGTCTCGGCAGAGGAGGAGGCAGAGGCGACAGAGGGACAATAGATTCGTGAGTTAGAGCCACCGGGGCTTGCTCCATTAGAATAGATCTCTAGTTGAGTTGATCCGTCAAGGTAGGCCATCTCGATGGGTATGAATCTTACTCTATATATCTCAAGGATGATTGAATTTGTTGATGATGGTTTTGGTGATTTGTCTATCTTGGTTCTATAATCATGCATGTGCTTATTCCAATTCCTTAGTTCTAGGCTAAGTAAGTAGATATTATCTTGATCATGGTGATTAGGATAGTATTCAGACATTGTATTGATTGTGGTTGCTTGATGATACCAGTAATGTGGTTTAGCGGTGACAGCACTAAGCCTACGCAGCACTATTGGATAGTTGAGTAGGGTAAGATACTCGCGTGATTAAGGGTTTCCTCTCGGCAGCGATAAATCGAGAGCCGCTCAGAAAGCAGGGTGGTCTTATTCATTATAGGTTTTCATTGATCCTTGTAATTACCCATTATGATGCTATTTGATTAGACTTTCTGATTACAATCTCACTAGTAGATACTTGGCTACTCACTTAACGGCTTAGGCTTACAAGGTATCTGGCGCACTTTGGCTTAGATCCACCAGTGTGCCGATCGGCTCAACTCCTGTGCCGATCGGCGCGATGATAGATTCACCAGTGTACTGATCGGCTCAACACCTGCGCCGATCGGTGCAATGACAGATTTGTTGTCTGGTGCACCTTTGCGCTGGCCAGTCTTCCGTCATGCAACCTGAATTCAATAGTAGCTTTGATTAGATCTTTTACTGTTAACTTTGTTTAATTACCCCTAAGGTCCTTGTGGATTCGATAAACTTTGGAATACTCAATTCAAGGGAAAAAGTGCTACAATCGTACACCGTCCTCTTGCGGTATATAAGTGGGTACGTAATCACGACCAACAGTACCCCTGGGAAGAGATCCAGTGGAGACGGGGTGGGCCTGTAGCTCAGAGGATTAGAGCACGTGGCTACCAACCACGGTGTCGGGGGTTCGAATCCCTCCTTGCCCACAGCCTTCCAAAGGGGGAAGGGCCTTTACTTTCTCCCTGAGGGTAGGAAAATCATGATCGGAATAGCGGACGTAAAGCTATTGAACTTGGGTATGCTCTTTCCTTTTATCGAAGTGGAATCGTAGAACAGAATGTGATACGATGAGATAGAATGCAATAGAAACAAGGATAGCGAACGGGTTACCTACACCTAAGGGTCAATGCAAGCCTTTTAATTCTATTCTTTATTCTTACATTAAAGAATGAATCAAATCTCCCCAACTAGGATTCGAACCTATGACCAGTCGGTTAACAGCCGACCGCTCTACCACTGAGGTACTGAGGAACAAGGGGAGATTCGACCTCCTAGAGTTCAACTCCCACTCTCAACCCGTGAACAATATGAGTCCGAAGCTTCATTCATAACTCCTAGAATTTCTTCTAGTGGCTCCGTTCCATGCCTCATTTGATAGGGAAGTCCAAAGTGGCACTATTTCATTCTATTTCAAAGCTGCCACAGGTATGCGAATGATGCATAATTACTTTCGCATTGGAGGAGTATGTGCCGATCTACCTTATGGATGGATGGATAAACGTTTAGATTTCTGTGATTATTTTTTATGAGTTGTTGAATATCAACAACTTATTACACATAATCCAATTTTTTTTAGAACGAGTTGAAGGAGTAGGTTCTATTAGTGGAGAAGAAGCTGTAAATTGGGGCTTATCGGGATGTCACACCCCAAAATTTCAAATTTTGGTTTGTGACCCAATTCCACTAAATTTCAACATTTTTAGTAATTGATTAAAATTTAAATTTAAATTAATTAGATAACTAGAGCATTAACATTCATTTAGGCAAAAGAACTATTTTCTAGAAATAATTAAACCAATTTAGGTTAAAATATTATTATTATTATTATTATTATGTCTGTTGCATTCATGCTGCCATAGTTGCATTAGGCTTTATTTGGTTGAAAAAGTATTTGAAACTCGATTAGACATCGAAAATTGCTTTAGTTAGAAATAAGGAAATAGAATTTAGTAGAAACTAGAAAAGAAAAAGTAGAAGAAAACCTCTCCCCCAGCTGGGCCAATCCCTCCCCCTCTCGGGCCACCGGCTCACCCGCACCTCCTCTCCTTCCCTCTTTCCGGCCTGCCTCAGCCATGGGCCAGATCCCTCCCCGCAGCTCACTCCCCTCCTCCCTCTCTTTTCCAATCATAGGCATGTTGCTCCTGCGTGGCCCACTCCCTTTCCCCCTCCCTCTTGGCCAGCCTGGCCTAGCGCGCCCCAGCCCAGCACCCGCTCGACCTAGCCGCACCCGGCCCCGCTCGCCCGCTCGGCGCAGCCCGACCGTGTGCCTCCCTCCCCGAAACCCTAGGGCGCCGCCACCGCCACCTCGGCATGCGTGCCTGGCAACCTAGGGCACCGCGCCTATAAAAGGCGGGTCCCACATGCTCCGTGCCCCCTTCGGCCTCCCCTGCTGCCGCCGCCCGCACGTCGCCACGCCGCCGCAAGCGCCGCCGCCTGCACATCGCCGTGTCGTCGCGCCACCTACACTCCCGGCCTCCCCGCGCCCACGCGAGCTCCCAGGTGAGCTCCCCCGACCCCGCCGCCTCGCCCGCTTGGTTCCCCGCCGCCTCCCGAGCGCCGGCGGGCCACCTCGGTAAGGTCCGGTCGCCTCTAATGGCCGCCGCCGCCGGTGGTCCATGGTGGACCCGTGGACCACAGGTCAACTCTCGGTCCACAGAGCATAGACCCGGTCAACGACCTTTTTAGTTTTAATTTAATTCAATTAATCCCTAGATAATATCAGGACTTTACGTATAGGCCCCTGCCCTCTTATTTAATTATATTTTCAGCCAAACGTTCTGCAGAAACTTTTATTAATTGTATTTAGGCCCCTGCGCTTAGATTAAATTAGATTTATGCCCCTGTTTTTGTGCAGAAGCTATAGAAAATTATATTTAAGCCCCTGATTTTTTTATAAAAATTATTTTAGCACTATAATTTAATGGAAACACCCCTGTACATTACTAAAATTAATATTTTAATCCAGTATTTTTGTAGAAACACCCCTATACTTATTTTTAATTATATTTTAGTCCTGTCTTTTTGCACTTTAGTCCCTGAACTTATTATAAATTATATTTTTAGTCCCTAAACTTTTCATAAACTATACTTTCACCCTATTATTTTACAATTTGATGCCTATATTTTTCTAAAATTACATTTAGGTCCCTAAACCTCTCTGTTTTTACTATTTTAGCCTTAAAACTTCAAACCTTCATAACTTTTCAACCGTAACCCAGAATTAAGTAATTCTTGCACCAACGCGATCGTAGTGATTAATATTATTTATTTATACTGTCCTATAGTAATTTTCTAATTTTACTATTTTAACACTATACCATTAAACCTTCGTAACTTTTAACTCGCAACTCCGATTTCGATAATTCTTACGCTCACGCGATCATAGAAATGCGTAATATCTTTTGAGATTGATTTTAAAATACTTTATTATTGTTTGGTGTAATGTTTCTTAGTTTTTTTATATGATTGTGTGGATGTTGTGCCTGCGTGACGTTAATTAGAGAACGGGTTGTTCCTGGAATCGCAAGAGCATGACTTGAAGACCTGAGCAGCAACACCTATTTTCAGGCAAGTGTCCTTGATGCATCTTGTACCTATTATAACATTTATTGTCGAAATGCATGCTTGTGTCAACTGAATGGGTACCTATTGTTAGGATTTCTCAAGTATTGCTTTATCCTTTTCCTTGTCGCCTTGAACTAGTTGGTTGTAGGTAGATAATGGTTAGGTTGCTTCTAGGATGTTGGGTTAATATTAACCTTGATTAATGAACTATGTCACTTCATGGATGGAATGGTAATTTATGTTAGCAACATGGACTTAGGGATCTATGCAAGCCAGATGGAATGGATGTGGTGCCGTGGGCACATGGTTGGTGGTGGTATGCTTGTTGTAGATTCTAGGAACCGGTTCTTGGAGCGATGACCCAGGACAACAGTGCCATCACAAAGCTGCTATGGAACAGCTTGGCTGATTAATTAGGAGTTCTCCCAGTGTCGGTGCAGTATTTGGTGGAGCGGGGAATAGAAGTCAAGAGGAATGTCCTTGTATCTGAATGGCTCAAGAGGGGGCTTCTGGGGTGATGAGCTGTTTGTTGATGGGCTATCACTTATGAACGAGAGTGGAACCTTAGTGGCTACCATGTACTGGGAAACCCTTTGTAAAAGCCTCGTAGTGATCTCCTGGCCGCACACCTAACAAAGTGTGCTAGTGCTTGGCCGGCATGGCAACATGGAGACTCTAGTGCACCTAGCAATAGGGGACGAAATCATGACTTGTGGGTAAAGTGCTACAAACTCTACAGAGTATCAAACTATCATGATAGCAGTGCTCACAGTCAAGAGCGGCCTGGGAACCTCACAAGATTAGTTGGTTATGGGTTGGAATGGTTGGGAATGATTGGATTGGATTGGACTTGGCTTGGATAACACCTTGTGGATCAATGGTTGGGATGACACCACCTAGTAATTAGGATGCTTAGCAAATTAAAAGCTGATGCAATAAACCCATATAAGCCTTCCTTTTCTTTAGCCCCATGTCATCTTTTCCCCCACTTGCTGAGTACGACACGTACTCACCCTTGCTATATACCACATTGCTGCTTAGCTACTGGAGAAGGATGGTACAATGATGAAGACAATGGAGAAGAGCTCTAGGCCTATGGTCTTCTGGTCGACTTCCTGTGGGAGCTGAAGGACGCCAACGCTTAGTTTATTCTGTTGTAATATAATTTTGTTTCTTTTGACCTACGAGTCACCTTTGTAATCATATTATCAATTTTCCTCCTGGAATCATATTTGTCAATATGCAAAGAACTTTGTATTTATTCAGATAGAGGGATACAATTTTCAAGTTTCTAGGAACTCTATATTCATTCTTATGCTGCCAGTAACAAAAATTTGCATTGGTTTATGAAAAACAAAATCACTTCCTCAGGTTTACAACAGAAACTATTTGTGAAAATACATCAGCAATCATTTGAAAATACTACTTCCTCCGCATTAGTGGACCCATGTGCCACTTGACTTGCATCTTGTGTTGTTGGTATTTGGCTTCCAGCTACTGAAGTACCATTCAGGTATCTGATGAAACCTCTTCTAGTGTTGATCCAATCATCCATCAATTCTAACTTGGTTTCTCTAGGTGGGCTTGGTGGGTGAGTGATCAAAGAAACTTCATCATCCGACGGAATATCTTCGACCTGGGAAGGCAGTCCAGCTTCACTAAGCATATTATGCAGTTGCGGCTCTAAGTTCAGATCCCTCAAATTTCCTACAGATGCATTAAGTATATACTTGCCAAATTTCTTGTAACCTGTAGTAACAACACATTTGATTCCCCAGGCTGCATTTTTAATGTCACGTAGGCCATGCATTTCTCAATAGAGTGATTAGTAAAAGTTCACAACTTGAAAATATTAGTATATATTGTCCTAACTGATGAGATCAATAACAACTTACAATATGAGCTAATGGTGGACCACTAGGCATGTAGCCAGTCCATTCCATATTGTCACGAGGATATGGGATGGGGTTCTCAAGGCCTCCCAAACATCGTGAGTCGAAAAACACGGTGTACATGCCATTTTGCTGGAACCACTGTCTATAATGCACCAAACAAGTTTGATCAAAAGGAAGATCCTCTTGAACTGTTCTACCTTCTACATCATTATACTGTTGTATGTACTTGGCATGCACTCTCTCCCAGTCACGTGATTTCCCACCAATGTGTTTTATTTTTTGCAATTTACGAACCTCATCCTCTCTATGTGGTGCACAAGGTGGAATGGTTTGTCGTAGTCCAAATTGACGCATTACCCTGTCAGGATAGTGAAACTCAACAATCCAGAAATGAAAGAGCGGCACTCTGGCAAACCACCAAGCACGATTATCATGAACTAGGGTTGACGCTTGCTCTATAAATTCATCATATGGTTGCCAGTTCACTGTGCCTTCTCGAATCAAATCAATTTGGTTCCGATAATATTCAGTACCTGAATGCTTTGTATGAGAAGATAAGGAATTCAAGGGTACATATTAATTTTTATTCTAAACTAATAATAACTAGCTAGTAAGACAAATAATTATAACTCCAATAAAATAAAATACTGACCAGAGTTACGAGGAACAAAAAAAATGATGTGCAGCACACCATTTTGCTCCAAAAATAGGAGAATAGCTTAAGTCTACCTCATCATATTCCTCCCTGCTTTGGTTAGTCTTCTGAACAATATTTACCGGACGACCAAGTGGCAAGACCAAGACCATAATTGCAGTAGCAATAAAGGGCCCGTTATTTCTGATCTTGCCCTATCAGCACCCATAATCAATTGCCTATATAACATGAAAAGTACAGCTCCTCCCCAGTTGTATGTTGTTGGTTGCCCTAAATTTTCTATAAATTGGAGATACATAGCTGGCACTCCATCTCCAGATGTATCAGTAAAAACTATTGATCCAATAATCTTTAAAACTAGTGCTCGAGTATGCCAATTAATCTCTCGCTGCGATGGATTTTGTGGCATCTCACGGAAACGATTACGCAGCTTACTCAAATTAATAGAGTATTGTGAGTAGCTAACTACATCTATGCCATCCTCCTTTTTTCTTTTCTTTTTCGTCATATGTTGTTCGTCCAAGGGAATTCCAAGGAATCTCTCAATTGATTCGCTCCAGTTCCTGTCAGATTGTCCTATAAGCGGTTCACCATGGATTGGGAAACCCCACAAGCAATTCACATCTTGCATCGTTACTGTCATCTCGCCAAGTGGTAGGTGAAAGCTATTTGTCTCAGGCCGCCATCGCTCCACCAATGCTGATATCAAATATTTATCAATATTGATTTTCTTCATTCTTACTAGTTGATAGAACCCAAGATTCTCAAGTCCTGACCGGCACAGTGGATGATAAGGAATGCCAACACGATGATGGCGAATATTCATAAAGTTATTGGGCTGCACCATATAATATTGCAATTAATCAGAAGTGAAAAATAGGCCAGATCATTGAACGAAATTAATTAGGATGGAAGCTTACATTTTCAGAAATTATTGACACCTTGTGCTGGCTGTGAGGCATCCATAACAAATCACTGAACCGATCGCTGCTACCCATTTGCCCACCTGCATCGATTCCTCAATCAGGACTTAACCATCTATCTCAAATGCAAAGAAGTGCTAGCAGGAATACCTTGAATCAGTTCTCACTCTGAAGAAATCGAAGGGCACAGATCGGAGTGGCTGCCGCGTCAGTTGCGATGGCGGCTGGAAGCGACGAACGGCAGCAAGTGAACGGCGGCGGAGATAAGAAGCAAGAGAACAGCGGCGGCGGCTACTGACCTTGGACGATGTTGTGGGGGTGGAGGCCTGGCTAAAAACGTGGTCCGGCTCGATCTAGAACCAGGCAAGGACGTTGTTCCGCATAGCGTCCGAGGCTGGACGCAGTTATAGTGAACGGTCTATCCAGGACGCGGTTAAATTCAGCGTCCTTACTAGTTTGATAATTTTTTATTCTCATTTATTATTAATAAAATTATGGGTTTATTTATTACTAAATAAAAAAATCGGGACATCGAATCTTGCTTTCGTTAGAAATTAGGAAATAGAATTTAGTAGAAACTAGAAAAGAAAAAGGAGAAGAAAACCTCTCCCCCAGCTGGGCCAATCCCTCCCCCTCTCGGGCCACCGGCTCACCCGCACCTCCTCTCCTTCCCTCTTCCCGGCCTACCTCGGCTATGGGCCAGATCCCTCCCCGCAGCTCACTCCCCTCCTCCCTCTCTTTTCCAATCATAGGCCTAGTGCTCCTGCGTGGCCCACTCCCTTTCCCCCTCCCTCTTGGCCAGCCTGGCCTAGCGCGCCCCAGCCCAGCACCCGCTCGGCCCAGCTCGCCCGCTCGGTGCAGCCCGCCCGCGCACCTCCCTCCCCCAAAACCCTAGGGCGGCGCCGCCGCCACCTCGGAGTGTGTGCCTGGCAACCTAGGGCACCGTGCATATAAAAGGCGGGTCCTGCATGCTCCGCGCCCCCTTCGGCCTCCCCTGCTGCCATCGCCCGCACCTCGCCGCGCTGCCGCAAGCGCCGCCGCCCGCACATCGCCGCGTCGTTGCGCCGCCTACACTTTCGGCCTCCCCGCGCCCGCGCGAGCTCCTAGGTGAGCTCCCCCGACCCTGCCACCTCCCAAGCGCCGGCGGGCCACCTCGGCGAGGTCCGGTCGCCTCTAATGCCCGCCGTCGGTGGTCCACGGTGGACCCGTGGACCACGGGTCAACGCTCGGTCCATAGAGCATAGACCCGGTCCACGACTTTATGTATAGGCCCATGCGCTCTTATTTAATTATATTTTCAGCCAAACTTTCTGCAGAAACTTTTATTAATTGTATTTAGGCCCCTGCGTTTAGATTAAATTAGATTTATGCCCCTGTTTTTGTGCAGAAGCTATAGAAAATTATATTTAAGCCCCTGATTTTTTTTATAAAAATTATTTTAGCACTATAATTTAATGAAAACACCCCTGAACTTTACCAACATTAATATTTCAACCCAGAATTTTTGTAGAAACACCCCTGTACTTATTTTTAATTATATTTTAGTCCTGTCTTTTTGCACTTTAGTCCCTAAACTTATTATAAACTACATTTTTAGTCCCTAAACTTTTCATAAACTATATTTTTACCTTGTTATTTTACAATTTAATGCCTATATTTTTCTAAAATTACATTTAGGTCCCTAAACCTATCTGTTTTTACTATTTTAGCCTTAAAACTTCAAACCTTCATAACTTTTCAACCGTAACCCAGAATTAAGTAATTCTTGCGCCAACGCGATCGTAGTGATTAATATTATTTATTTATACTGTCCTATAGTAATTTTCTAATTTTACTATTTTAACACTATACCATTAAACCTTCGTAACTTTTAACTCGCAACTCCGATTTCGATAATTCTTACGCTCACGCGATCATAGAAATGCGTAATATCTTTTGAGATTGATTTTAAAATACTTTATTATTGTTTGGTGTAATGTTTCTTAGTTTTTTTATATGATTGTGTGGATGTTGTGCCTGCGTGACGTTAATTAGAGAACGGGTTGTTCCTGGAATCGCAAGAGCATGACTTGAAGACCTGAGCAGCAACACCTATTTTCAGGCAAGTGTCCTTGATGCATCTTGTACCTATTATAACATTTATTGTCGAAATGCATGCTTGTGTCAACTGAATGGGTACCTATTGTTAGGATTTCTCAAGTATTGCTTTATCCTTTTCCTTGTCGCCTTGAACTAGTTGGTTGTAGGTAGATAATGGTTAGGTTGCTTCTGGGATGTTGGGTTAATATTAACCTTGATTAATGAACTATGTCACTTCATGGATGGAATGGTAATTTATGTTAGCAACATGGACTTAGGGATCTATGCAAGCCAGATGGAATGGATGTGGTGCCGTGGGCACATGGTTGGTGGTGGTATGCTTGTTGTAGATTCTAGGAACCGGTTCTTGGAGCGATGACCCAGGACAACAGTGCCATCACAAGGCTGCTATGGAACAGCTTGGCTGATTAATTAGGAGTTCTCCCAGTGTCGGTGCAGTATTTGGTGGAGCGGGGAATGGAAGTCAAGAGGAATGTCCTTGTATCTGAATGGCTCAAGAGGGGGCTTCTGGGGTGATGAGCTGTTTGTTGATGGGCTATCACTTATGAACGAGAGTGGAACCTTAGTGGCTACCATGTACTGGGAAACCCTTTGTAAAAGCCTCGTAGTGATCTCCTGGCCGCACACCTAACAAAGTGTGCTAGTGCTTGGCCGGCATGGCAACATGGAGACTCTAGTGCACCTAGCAATAGGGGACGAAATCATGACTTGTGGGTAAAGTGCTACAAACTCTACAGAGTATCAAACTGTCATGATAGCCGTGCTCACAGTCAAGAGCGGCCTGGGAACCTCACAAGATTAGTTGGTTATGGGTTGGAATGGTTGGGAATGATTGGATTGGATTGGACTTGGCTTGGATAACACCTTGTGGATCAATGGTTGGGATGACACCACCTAGTAATTAGGATGCTTAGCAAATTAAAAGCTGATGCAATAAACCCATATAAGCCTTCCTTTTCTTTAGCCCCATGTCATCTTTTCCCCCACTTGCTGAGTACGACACGTACTCACCCTTGCTATATACCACATTGCTGCTCAGCTACTGGAGAAGGATGGTACAATGATGAAGACAATGGAGAAGAGCTCTAGGCCTATGGTCTTCTGGTCGACTTCCTGTGGGAGCTGAAGGACGCCAACGCTTAGTTTATTCTGTTGTAATATAATTTTGTTTCTTTTGACCTACGAGTCACCTTTGTAATCATATTATCAATTTAATAAAGATATTATTCTTTTATCACAATAATTGTCCTGTGTGCAAGAGAAATTGATCCTGGGCACGCATACAGATGCATTTAGTTTTGGTCGTTGGAACCGGGTGTGACAAGTGGTATCGGAGCTATATCGATCGCCAGACGCAAACCTAGATAGAATGACCAGGTCATAGGTTCTATTTTCAAAACTAGTATTTGGAAAACTTTGGTCTCTATAATAATTCTTCTATCTTCTATCCTTCGTTCTTATTTTCTCTTTACTTGTCTATTCTCAAATGTTTGAGAAATGCTATTTCTACTATTCCTTTTCCCTTTCAAAATATTAGTTTGGTCGACTTAAACTATCATGAACAAGCATGGATAATCAAACTTGAAGGCTCTTCACAATATCGAAGGCATTTGTCATCACTCCGTAGGAAGAAAGACTTTTCGAAGAATCATGGTTTAGGACCCTTCCCACCTTAGGATAACATTTGCTAGATAGAACGACATTGCTAATTATATGTTTGTATTGCTTGTGGTGTGCTATGTTTGAGTTGGATCTTTAATTGAGTGTTGGTGTGCTTGCAAAGCGTTTAGCTTTGTTATCACATCATTAGTTATACCTAGTTTAGTTTAGTTAGAGTAACATTTTCCTCTATTCTTTGCTATCTTACCTTCACTCTATTCTATCCTAGCCTCTAATGACCTAACCAAATCCAAGAGTTGTTGAACGCAACCATTATAGACCTTGGATGTAGCATCGACAAGAGGATGCCAAAACCAAGGAAGTTCACCCTTACCCTTGATCTAATCAACACTCATAACTTCGGGACCTTCTCATGGAGAAGGGCACCACATGACTGCTAAATTCAAGCGAACAACTCTAAAGGGGACACCTAGGGAAGAGTAAGATCCAGAAACATACTAAAAGAGGGACGTCAAGATTTTCCTTTGGAGAAGTTGTAAGAGTAAACACACAAGGTCAATCAAGTGAATTGAGTTCAAAATGGAGAATGACAAGTGAGCCTACCTGTAACCTTTCTTGCTAACCATGTAGAATCTCGGGCCAAGATTCCTGTTAAGAGGGGTAGTATTGTCACACTCCAAAATTTCAAATTTTGGTTTGTGACCCAATTCCACTAAATTTCAACATTTTTTTAATAATAGATTAAAATTTTAATTTTAATTAATTAGATAACTATAGCATTAACATTCATTTTAGGCAAAAGAACTATTTTCTAGAAATAATTAAACTAATTTAGGTTAAGTTATTATTATCATCATCATCATTATTATTATTATTATTATTATTATTATTATTATTATTATTATTATTATTATTATGTTTGTTGCATTCATGCTGCCATAGTTGCATTAGGTTTTATTTGGTTGAAAAAGTATTTGAAAATTGATTAGACATCAAACCGATTTTTTTCCTTGGTAAAGAATATACTCATAATTTTAATAATGGTAATTAAGTTTTGATAATTACCGAACTAGTAAGGATGTCAAACGCGATAGCGTCCAGAGTTGCCCGTTGTCAAGAACAGCGTCCACGCTCGGACACTGCCAAGGATAGCGTCCTCATCTGATTAGTTTCCATCATATTAGAACTGAACGTTCTCAACTAATTACCCACCCGTATTCCTAATTCCTAATTTTCTCTTTTCTGCTTGCCGCCGGCTGGCTGCGCTGATCATTAATGCCATTCCAAATAAGCAGATCAATCTGAAGGTATTGATTCTTCTCTGTGGTTCTCTTGTCTTCGTAAGATGCATTTGTAACTGTATTCTTCTCATAGAGCATCAATCTTTTCATTGGGCATCAATAGATTGATCTCAGTTCATGTCTTTCTGGTTTTTTTCCATTGTATCAGTTGGCCAAGTGGGAGATGCGTTCGAATTAATTCGATGCTCTATTTTGTTTAGACTTGATTGACCTGCTGTTAACTGTTCTCATAGGTAACATCTGCATGCGTATACATAATTTTAATAGTGCATGTTATCTATGATGGCAAGCCAGATTAACATGAGGAATCAATGCATATTCAATTCAGTAGCACACGGGCATATACTCTGGATTGATATGATATTGTTTGCTTAACCTTGTACATGAAAGAATGGTTGAGAACTTGAAATCATTTTTGTTATTTTTGGTGCAGCTTGATCAATAAAATGATTATTGTTCTTGCATATGTGGAGGGGAAAATCCAATATAGTGACAAAGGTGCCGAGTACAACATTCCACCAAAAATCACTATTCCAGCATCTGAGGATACCACATTCGACCAAGTGAGGGGAAGACAGGGATGATTCAAATAGATGACATTAGGAATAATTTTAGTCTGCTTTGAAAATTTTTTATATCATATATTTTCCTCCTGGAATCATATTTGTCAATATGCAAAGAACTTTGTATTTATTCAGATAGAGGGATACAATTTTCAAGTTTCTTGGAACTCTATATTCATTCATATGCTGCCAGTAACAAAAATTTGCATTGGTTTATGAAAAACAAAATCACTTCCTCACGTTTACAACAGAAACTATTTGTGAAAATACATCAGCAATCATTTGAAAATACTACTGCCTCCGCATTAGTGGACCCATGTGCCACTTGACTTGCATTTTGTGTTGTTGGTATTTGGCTTCCAGCTACTGAAGTACCATTCAGGTATCTGATGAAACCTCTTCCAGTGTTGATCCAGTCATCCATCAATTCTAACTTGGTTTCTCTAGGTGGGCTTGGTGGGTGAGTGATCAAAGAAACTTCATCATCCGACGGAATATCTTCGACCTGGGAAGGCAGTCCAGCTTCACTAAGCATATTATGCAGTTGCGGCTCTAAGTTCAGATCCCTCAAATTTCCTACAGATGCATTAAGTATATACTTGCCAAATTTCTTGTAACCTGTAGTAACAACACATTTGATTCCCCAGGCTGCATTTTTAATGTCACGTAGGCCATGCATTTCTCAATAGAGTGATTAGTAAAAGTTCACAACTTGAAAATATTAGTATATATTGTCCTAACTGATGAGATCAATAACAACTTACAATATGAGCTAATGGTGGACCACTAGGCATGTAGCCAGTCCATTCCATATTGTCACGAGGATATGGGATGGGGTTCTCAAGGCCTCCCAAACATCGTGAGTCGAAAAACCCGGTGTACATGCCATTTTGCTGGAACCACTGTCTATAATGCACCAAACAAGTTTGATCAAAAGGAAGATCCTCTTGAACTGTTCTACCTTCTACATCATTATACTGTTGTATGTACTTGGCATGCACTCTCTCCCAGTCACGTGATTTCCCACCAGTGTGTTTTATTTTTTGCAATTTACGAACCTCATCCTCTCTATGTGGTGCACAAGGTGGAATGGTTTGTCGTAGTCCAAATTGACGCATTACCCTGTCAGGATAGTGAAACTCAACAATCCAGAAATGAAAGAGCGGCACTCTGGCAAACCACCAAGCACGATTATCATGAACTAGGGTTGACGCTTGCTCTATAAATTCATCATATGGTTGCCAGTTCACTGTGCCTTCTCGAATCAAATCAATTTGGTTCCGATAATATTCAGTACCTGAATGTTTTGTATGAGAAGATAAGGAATTCAAGGGTACATATTAATTTTTATTCTAAACTAATAATAACTAGCTAGTAAGACAAATAATTATAACTCCAATAAAATAAAATACTGACCAGAGTTACGAGGAACAAAAAAAATGATGTGCAGCACACCATTTTGCTCCAAAAATAGGAGAATAGCTTAAGTCTACCTCATCATATTCCTCCCTGCTTTGGTTAGTCTTCTGAACAATATTTACCGGATGACCAAGTGGCAAACATGACCAAGACCATAATTGCAGTAGCAATAAAGGGCCCGTTATTTCTGATCTTGCCCTATCAGCACCCATAATCAATTGCCTATATAACATGAAAAGTACAGCTCCTCCCCAGTTGTATGTTGTTGGTTGCCCTAAATTTTCTATAAATTGGAGATACATAGCTGGCACTCCATCTCCAGATGTATCAGTAAAAACTATTGATCCAATAATCTTTAAAACTAGTGCTCGAGTATGCCAATTAATCTCTCGCTGCGTTGGATTTTGTGGCATCTCACGGAAACGATTACGCAGCTTACTCAAATTAATAGAGTATTGTGAGTAGCTAACTACATCTATGCCATCCTCCTTTTTTCTTTTCTTTTTCGTCATATGTTGTTCGTCCAAGGGAATTCCAAGGAATCTCTCAATTGATTCGCTCCAGTTCCTGTCAGATTGTCCTATAAGCGGTTCACCATGGATTGGGAAACCCCACAAGCAATTCACATCTTGCAACGTTACTGTCATCTCGCCAAGTGGTAGGTGAAAGCTATTTGTCTCAGGCCGCCATCGCTCCACCAATGCTGATATCAAATATTTATCAATATTGATTTTCTTCATTCTTACTAGTTGATAGAACCCAAGATTCTCAAGTCCTGACCGGCACAGTGGATGATAAGGAATGCCAACACGATGATGGCGAATATTCATAAAGTTATTGGGCTGCACCATATAATATTGCAATTAATCAGAAGTGAAAAATAGGCCAGATCATTGAACGAAATTAATTAGGATGGAAGCTTACATTTTCAGAAATTATTGACACCTTGTGCTGGCTGTGAGGCATCCATAACAAATCACTGAACCGATCGCTGCTACCCATTTGCCCACCTGCATCGATTCGTCAATCAGGACTTAACCATCTATCTCAAATGCAAAGAAGTGCTAGCAGGAATACCTTGAATCAGTTCTCACTCTGAAGAAATCGAAGGGCACAGATCGGAGTGGCTGCCGCGTCAGTTGCGATGGCGGCTGGAAGCGACGAACGGCAGCAAGTGAACGGCAGGCGGAGATAAGAAGCAAGAGAACGGCGGCGGCGGCTACTGACCTTGGACGATGTTGTGGGGGTGGAGGCTGGCTAAAAACGTGGTCCGGCTCGATCTAGAACCAGGCAAGGACGTTGTTCCGTATAGCGTCCGAGGCTGGACGCAGTTATAGTGAACGGTCTATCCAGGACGCGGTTAAATTCAGCGTCCTTACTAGTTTGATAATTTTTTATTCTCATTTATCATTAATAAAATTATGGGTTTATTTATTACTAAATAAAAAAATCGGGACATCGAATCATGCTTTCGTTAGAAATTAGGAAATAGAATTTAGTAGAAACTAGAAAAGAAAAAGGAGAAGAAAACCTGGAAATAGAATTTAGTAGAAACTAGAAAAGAAAAAGGAGAAGAAAACCTCTCCCCCAGCTGGGCCAATCCCTCCCCCTCTCGGGCCACCGGCTCACCCGCACCTCCTCTCCTTCCCTCTTCCCGGCCTACCTCGGCCATGGGCCAGATCCCTCCCCGCAGCTCACTCCCCTCCTCCCACTCTTTTCCAATCATAGGCCTAGTGCTCCTGCGTGGCCCACTCCCTTTCCCCCTCCCTCTTGGCCAGCCTGGCCTAGCGCGCCCCAGCCCAGCACCCGCTCGGCCCAGCTCGCCCGCTCGGTGCAGCCCGCCCGCGCACCTCCCTCCCCAAAACCCTAGGGCGGCGCCGCCGCCACCTCGGAGTGTGTGCCTGGCAACCTAGGGCACCGTGCATATAAAAGGTGGGTCCTGCATGCTCCGCGCCCCCTTCGGCCTCCCCTGTTGCCATCGCCCGCACCTCGCCGCGCTGCCTACACTTCCGGCCTCCCCGCGCCCGCGCGAGCTCCTAGGTGAGCTCCCCCGACCGTGCCACCTCCCAAGCGCCGGCGGGCCACCTCGGCGAGGTCCGGTCGCCTCTAATGCCCGCCGTCGGTGGTCCACGGTGGACCCGTGGACCACGGGTCAACGCTCGGTCCATAGAGCATAGACCCGGTCCACGACTTTATGTATAGGCCCATGCGCTCTTATTTAATTATATTTTCAGCCAAACTTTCTGCAGAAACTTTTATTAATTGTATTTAGGCCCCTGCGTTTAGATTAAATTAGATTTATGCCCCTGTTTTTGTGCAGAAGCTATAGAAAATTATATTTAAGCCCCTGATTTTTTTTATAAAAATTATTTTAGCACTATAATTTAATGAAAACACCCCTGAACTTTACCAACATTAATATTTCAACCCAGTATTTTTGTAGAAACACCCCTGTACTTATTTTTAATTATATTTTAGTCCTGTCTTTTTGCACTTTAGTCCCTAAACTTATTATAAATTACATTTTTAGTCCCTAAACTTTTCATAAACTATATTTTTACCTTGTTATTTTACAATTCAATGCCTATATTTTTCTAAAATTACATTTAGGTCCCTAAACCTATTTGTTTTTACTATTTTAGCCCTAAAACTTCAAACCTTCATAACTTTTCAACCGTAACCCAGAATTAAGTAATTCTTGCGCCAACGCAATCGTAGTGATTAATATTATTTATTTATACTGTCTTATAGTAATTTGCTAATTTTACTATTTTAACCCTATACCTTTAAACCTTCGTAACTTTTTACTCGTAACTCCGATTTAGATAATTCTTGCGCTCACGCGATCATAGAAATGCGTACTATCTTTTGAGATTGATTTTAAAATACTTTATTATTGTTTTGTGTACTGTTTTTTAGTTTGTTTATATGATTGTGTGCATATTGTACCTGCGTGACGTTAATTAGAGAACGGGTTGTTCCTGGAATCGCAAGAGCATGACTTGAAGACCTGAGCAGCAACACCTAATTTCAGGCAAGTGTCCTTGATGCATCTTGTGTCTATTATAACATTTATTGTAGAAATGCATGCTTGTGTCAACTGAATGGGTACCTATTGTTAGGGTTTCCCTAGTATTGCTTTATCTTTTTCCTTATCGCCTTGAACTAGTTGGTTGGTTGGTTGTGGGTAAATAATGCTTAGGTTGCTTTTGGGATGTTGGGTTAATATTTACCTTGATTAATGAATTATGTCACTTCATGGATGGAATGGTAATTTATGTTAGCAACATGGACTTAGGAATCTATGCAAGCCGGATGGAATGGTGCCGTGGGCACATGGTTGGTGGTGGTAGGCTTGTTGTAGATCCTAGGAACCGGTTCTTGGAGCGATGACCCAGGACAACAATGCCGTCACAAGGCTGCTATGGAACAGCTTGGCTGATTAATTACGAGTTCTCCCAGTGTTGGTGCAGTATTTGATGGAACGGGGAATGGAAGTCAAGAGGATTGTTCTTGTATCTGAATGGCTCAAGAGGGGGCTCCTAGTGTGATGAGCTGCTTGTTGATGGGCTATCACTTATGGATGGGAGTGGAACCTTAGTGGCTAGCATGCACTGGGAGACCCTTTGTAAAAGCCTCGTAGTGATCTCCTGACCGCACAATTAAGGAAGTGTGCTAGTGCTTGGCCGGCATGACAACATGGAGACTCTAGTCCACCTAGCAATAGGGGATGAAATCACGACTTGTGGGTAAAGTGGTACAAACTCTACACAGTATCAAACTGTTATAACAGTTGTGCTCATGGTCAAGAACAGCCTGGGATCCTCACAAGATTAGTTGATTATGGGTTGGAATCGTTGGGAATGATTGGATGGATTGGACTTGGCTTGGATGACACCCTGTGGATCAATGGTTGGGATGACCCCACCTAGTAATTAGGATGCTTAGGAAATTAAAAGCTCATGCAATAAATCCCTATAAGCCTTCCTTTTCTTTAGCCCCATGTCATCTTTTCCCCCACTTGCTGAGTACGACACGTACTCACCCTTGCTATATACCACATTGCTGCTCAGCTACAGGAGAAGGATGGTACAATGATGAAGACAATGGAGAAGAGCTCTAGGCCTGTGGTCTTCCAGTCGACTTCCTGTGGGAGCTGAAGGACGCCAACGCTTAGTTTATTCTGTTGTAATGTAATTTTGTTTCTTTTGACCTATGAGTCATCTTTGTAATAATGTTATCAATTTAATAAAGATATTATTCTTTTATCACAATAATTGTCCTATGTGCGTGAGAAATTAATCCTGGGCACGCATACAGAGCATTCAGTTTCGGTCGTTGGAACCGGGTGTGACACGGGGCCAATGTTACGAGCTTCTAGAATACAATAGGATCTTCGTAAAATTGATCCTTATGAGTCTTACAATCAATTCGATTGGAAAGTCCAATGGCAAAAAGGAGATTCGTTAGCTCGCTATTTAGTACGAATTGGTGAAATGAAAGAATCCATCAAAATTATTCAACAGGCTATAGAAAAAATTCCTAGAGCTCCTTATGAGAACTTAGAAGCCCGACACTTTAAGAAAGCAAAGAATTCGGAATGGAATCATTTTGAATATAGATTTCTTGGTAAAAAAAAACTTCCCCTAATTTTGAATTATCAAAGCAAGATCATTATGTAAGAGTAGAAGCTCCAAAAGGCGAATTAGGAATTTATCTGGTAGGAGATGATAGTCTTTTCCCCTGGAGATGGAAAATTCGTCCACCCAGTTTTATTAATTTACAAATTCTTCCTCAGCTAGTTAAAAAAAATGAAATTGGCTGATATCATGACGATATTAGGTA
Source organism: Eleusine coracana subsp. coracana (assembly GCA_032690845.1). Classification (NCBI taxonomy): domain Eukaryota; kingdom Viridiplantae; phylum Streptophyta; class Magnoliopsida; order Poales; family Poaceae; genus Eleusine; species Eleusine coracana. The sequence goes on along the minus strand of CM064420.1, from coordinate 11,086,552 downwards.
GTATAGATATCATTATGGGGGAAGTTGATCATTGAAATGATAATAGATAGGGTAGAGGTAGAAACTATCAATTCTTTTTCGAAATCGGAATTATTAAAAGAAGTCTATGGACTGATATGGATTCTACCTATTTTGACCCTCCTACTAGGAATCACAATAGAAGTACTTGTAATTGTGTGGTTAGAAAGAGAAATATCCGCATCGATACAACAACGTACTGGTCCTGAATATGCCGGCCCCTTAAGACTGCTTCAAGCTATAGCAGATGGAACTAAGCTGATTTTTAAAGAGGATATCCTCCCATCCCGAGGAGAGATTCCTTTATTTAGCATTGGACCCTCTATAGCAGTCATATCCGTTTTATTAAGTTTTTTAGTTATCCCTTTTGGATATCATTTTGTTTTAGCTGAACTTAGTATTGGTGTTTTTTTTATGGATTGCCATTTCAAGTATTGCTCCTATTGGTCTTCTTATGGCAGGATATAGCTCTAATAATAAATATTCTTTTTCAGGTGGTTTACGAGCAGCTTCTCAATCTATTAGTTATGAAATACCATTAACTTTTTGTGTGCTAGCAATATCTCTACATGTGATTCATTAAAAAAGGGGCTTTTCCTCTAAAATACATTGAATACTTAATCTTCTTTTTCTTATTCTATATTCATATCGGTAAGTTAAACTAGATAGCTATATGAGTGAAACAAAACAGCTTATTAATTTGTAGTAAAAATAAAAATCTCATTTCCTACGTACAAGAAAAAGTTGAAGTAAACATAAGCAATGTAAACTCTTTACCCCAAGATTGAGATTAGTTTCATTAGTCATCATATCTTGAAGCGGGCAAGAATAAAGGATTCGTGATATGGAATTTCATTACTAGAATATTTTTAGTTATTACTAGAATTTATAACCATATAAAAGAATCCATAAAAATTTAGTGAGGGACTAGGAACACTAAAGTACATGAAGGATTAGTAACGAGAGAATCTAAATCATTAGACATTTTCCTCATAAAAGGAATCATAATAAGGACTTGAAATTGGTGGAAATGATCAACTAGTACTTTCTTCCGATTCCGATCCAGAGTATATTCCCATTCACTTGTTAAGGAAATAGCTATCAAGAACGAATTAACCTTTTATTTCTTTTTTCTTTTTAAGTGTCCCCTTCCTCGGGAAAGAAGAATAGGACAAAAGATATGGAATGCAATACAAAAAAAGACCTTTATTTATTCTTTCTTTTATCTATATTCATACAGAATTGAATTTGTCATGAACTAATATCCAATTCTTTTCATTTATTAATTGCTATAACGAGTGTTTTATTCCAATAATAAGTTATTACTGAACAAGAAAAAATTGTCATTTTATTATACAAAGGATAAGATCAATTGGGAAGCGCTTTTTTATTAGTTTAGCTGACAGAATTGCTTTGGTCTAATTCAAGACTTTCCAATCAATTTTATCTTACCTACGCGCGGGGGGAGGGGATAAGATTGAAAAGAAATAATCCCTTTTTCTGATCATAGAGGAGCCGTATGAAGCTAAGATTTCATGTACAGTTTTGGAATAGCGGTGGGAACTGTGATGTTATCATCCACTATGATTATCTAACAGTTCAAGTACGGTTGATATAGTTGAAGCACAGTCAAAATATCGTTTTTTTGGATAGAATCTTTGGCGTCAGTCTATAGGTTTTCTAGTTTTTCTAATTTCTTCTTTGGCAGAATGCGAAAGATTACCCTTTGATTTACCAGAAGCAGAGGAAGAATTAGTAGTGGGTTATCAAACCGAATATTCTGGTATTAAATATGGTTTACATTATCTTGCTTCTTACCTAAATTTAGTAGTTTCCTCTTTATTTGTAACTGTTCTCTCCTTAGGCGGGTGGAATTTTTCGATTCCCTATATATCCTTTTTTTTGGAATTTTCCAAATGAATAAAATTGTGGGAATTTTGGAAATTATAATGGGTATCCTTATTACATTAACTAAAGCTTTTTTATTTCTCTTCATTTCTATCACAATAAGATGAACTTTACCCCGGATGAGAATGGATCAGTTATTAAATCTTGGATGGAAATTTCTTTTACCTATTTCTCTAGGCAATCACTTATTAACAACTTCTTCCCAACTAGTTTCATTATAAATAAGATAATACCATAACAGTAAGAATATCTTCAACATAAAAGTTCTCTCAAACAAGAGAAAGAAACATATCTTTATCATAGATATTTAGAATATGTTCCCTATGATAACTGGGTTCATTAGTTATGGTCAACAAACAATACGTGCCGCAAGATACATTGGCCAAGGTTTCATAATTACCTTATCCCACACAAATCGTTTACCTGTGATTCACTACCCTTATGAAAAATCAATTACATCAGAGCGTTTCCGTAGGCAAATACACTTTGAATTTGATTAATGTATTGCTTGTGAAGTGTGTGTTCATGTATGCCCAATAGATCTACCCCATGTGGATTGGAGATTTGAAAAGGATATTAAAAAGAAACAATTGCTTAATTATAGTATTGATTTTGGAGTTTGTATATTTTGTGGTAACTGTGTGGAATATTGTCCGACAAACTGTTTATCAATGACTGAAGAATATGAACTTTCTACTTATGATCGTCATGAATTAAATTACAATCAAATTGCTTTGAGTCATTTACCAGTCTCTATAATGGGAGATTACACAATTCAAACAATTAGGAATTTGTCTCAAAGTAAAATAGACGAAGAAAAATCTTGGAATTCTAGAACGATTACTGATTACTAGGAACTAGGATTTTTTTCTTAAAAAAATCCAATAGTTTTTTACTAACTATAAAAAAATGAATAACTACTGCTTATTATGAATTATTCGTGATTTAAAATGAGAGTAGATTTCTCGTGATGTGATCTCTAACTATACAATACAATTTTTATATAACTATCTTAATCCCTTTTTCTTTTCTTGAATCTTTTAGTTTTAGTCAGTTCATGAAAAATTTTATACTATTAATTTCTTCTTATCCATAATGGATTTACCTGGACCAATACATGATATTCTTGTGCTATTTATGGGATTTGTTCTTCTACTAGGGGGTCTAGGAGTAGTATTACTTACCAACCCAATTTATTCTGCCTTTTCGCTGGGATTAGTTCTTGTTTGTATATCCTTATTCTATTTTTTATTGAATTCCTACTTTGTAGCTGTTGCACAACTTCTTTATTTATGTGGGAGTTATAAATATTTTGATCATATTTGCTGTAATGTTTGTAAATGGCTCAGAGTGGTCTAAAGATAAGAATTATTGGACTATTGGAGATGGGTTTACTTCACTCGTTTCTATAACTATTCCTTTTTCACTAATGACTACTATTCCAGATACATCATGGTATGGAATTCTTTGGACTACAAGATCAAACCAAATAGTAGAACAGGGTCTCATAAATAACGTTCAACAAATTGGGATTCATTTAGCAACCGATTTTTATCTTCCGTTTGAACTTATTTCCCTAATTCTTCTAGTTTCTTTAATAGGTGCAATTACTATGGCTGGACAATAATAAATTCTTAGAATTTCAAATCTAAAAACTAAAGAATAAAACAATTTTGATTTAGTAAAATCCATCTACTGTCAACACAACAAATACTTTCTTTTCTCTTTTGTTGCGTAATTGTTCTATTCTAATTAATTGAATCGGTTCAATTCTTGTCCTCATATTGAAATGAATCAAGATTGATAAGGAGTTAGTTAATAATATTTGAGCATGTACTTTTTTTGAGTGTCTATTTATTTTCGATTGGTATCTATGCTTTGATTACAAGCCAAAACATGGTTAGAGCTCTAATATGTCTTGAACTTATATTGAATTCAATTAATCTTAATCTCGTAACATTTTCTGCTCTATTTGACAGTCGCCAATTAAAAGGAGATATTTTCGCAATTTTTGGTATAGCCCTTGCGGCGGCTGAAGCAGCTATTGGACTATCCATTCTTTCTGCCATCCATCGTAACAGGAAATCAATGCGTATCAATAAATCTAATTTTTTGAATAATTAGACATAGGATTCTCTAAACAAAGGCGCATATATAATAATATGGAACATTAAGAAAATTTGAGTCTTCTTTTCTTATTTTTATTTGAGAATACCCATGTTTGAAGTAGGTTATTTCATTGTATTCTTTTTTACTTATTGAATTTTGCATTTTTGCAATTCATTGATATTGCAATATTCAAACTGCAATAATTTATATTGCAAAGATAATAGCTAATTTGGCTAATTCGAATTAGTATGCAGAATTTGTATAGTTATGACTGTTGAAGCCTTTAATTCAAGTCTCTTGGCTCTTTTCACGCTTCCTCACAAACAAATTAAGAAATATATTGCATTATTTATTAAAGTTTGGCTAAACCATTGCTTCGTCTTGTGTCTACAATACATATGAACTTTAGAGTACTAATTTCATTTTTACCAGATCGAAAATTGTTATGTTGAAAAGGAAAATTTCTAGATCCAATGTCACATTCTGTAAAAATTTATGACACATATATAGGATGCACTCAATGTGTACGAGCTTGTCCAACAGATGTATTAGAAATGATACCTTGGGATGGATGTAAAGCCAAGCAAATTGCCTCTGCACCAAGAACCAAAGATTGTGTGGGTTGTAAGAGATGCGAATCCGCCTGCCCAACAGATTTTTTTAAGTGTCCGCGTTTATTTAGGGCCTGAAACAACCCGCAACATGGTTCTATCTTATTGATACGTTACAAAAAACTCTACTTGAATCGTCTGATTCCTCTTTACCAAAGAAGCCTGTGCTCAAAATAATCGAGCATGGGCTTTTCTGGTCAAAATATCTTGTCTTTATTACTTTATCATGAGTTATTTTCCTTGGTTAACAATACTTGTTGTTTTGCTGATATTTGCAGGTTCATTAATTTTCTTTTTACCCCATAAAGGAAACAAAATCGTTAGGTGGTATACTATATCTATTTGTTTATTAGAATTCCTTCTAATGACTTATGCATTTTGTTATCATTTCCAATTAGAGGATCCCTTAATGCAATTAAGGGAGGATTCTAATTGGATAGATGTTTTTGATTTCCACTGGAGATTGGGAATCGATGGTCTTTCATTAGGATCTATTTTATTGACAGGACTTATCACTACTTTAGTGGCTTGGCCAATTACCCGGAATTCGCGATTATTCTATTTCCTTATGCTAGCAATGTATAGCGGTCAAATAGGATTATTTTCTTCACGAGACCTTTTTACTTTTTTTTATCATGTGGGAGTTAGAATTAATTCTTGTTTGCTTACTTTTATCCATGTGTGTGTGTGTGTGGGGGGGGGGGGGGGGGGTGGGGGGAGGCGTCTATATTCAGCTACCAAGTTTATTTTATATACTGCTGGCAGTTCCATTTTTTTCTTAATCGGAGTTCTGGGTATGGGCTTATATGGTTCCAACGAACCAACATTAGACTTGGAACGATTGATTAATCAATCATACCTGCAACATTGGAAATACTACTTTATTTTGGCTTCCTTATTGCTTATGCTGTCAAATTGCCGATTATACCTTTACATACATGGTTACCAAATACCCATGGGGAAGCACATTACAGTACTGTATGCTTTTAGCGGGAATCCTATTAAAGATGGGAGCATATGGATTGATTCGGATCAATATGGAATTGTTACCTCATGCTCATTATCTATTTTCCCCCTGGTTGGTAATAATAGGAGTGGTGCAAATAATCTATGCAGCTTCAACTTCTCTTGGTCAACGAAATTTCAAAAAAAGAATAGCCTACTCCTCCGTATCTCACATGGGTTTCATAATTCTAGGAATTGGTTCCATAACCAACATTGGACTAAATGGAGCTATTTTACAAATATTATCCCATGGATTTATTGGTGCTACACTATTTTTCTTGGCAGGAATGGCTTGTGATAGAATGTGTCTTGTTTATCTCGAAGAACTAGGAGGGATATCTATACCAATACGAAAAATGTTTACTATGTTTAGTAGCTTTTCAATGGCTTCTCTTGCCTTACCAGGAATGAGCGGTTTTGTTGCAGAATTAGTAGTCTTTTTTGGACTAATTACTAGTCCAAAATTTATGTTAATGCCAAAAATGCTAATTACTTTGTAATGGGAATTGGAATGATATTAACTACTATTTATTTATTATCTATGTTACGCCAGATGTTCTATGGATACAAGTTATTTCATGTTCCAAATGCAAATTTTATGGATTCTGGACCACGAGAACTCTTTCTTTTAATCTGTATCTTTTTACCAGTAATAGGAATTGGTATTTATCCAGATTTTGTTCTCTCACTATCCGTTGACAGGGTAGAGGCTCTCTTATCCAATTATTATCCTATTTAGAGTTCTCTTTTTTAAACTAGTCCGCTCTATATTTCATAATGGAAAAACAAAAAAAATCCAAAAAAAGTAAAAAAGTCTAATTAGATCTATTTTTAATTTTTGAGAACCCCTTTGAAGGTCTTTTCAAAGGGGTTCTCAAATCAAACAAAAATGGGAAAAAACCTTCATTTTATGAATGTTTTATGTTATGTAATTATTTAGATGGTAATGTAAATGAACCATAACTATGTAAACCTATTCCTAAAAGATTGATACCAAAATAGCAGATCCAAATTATAAGAAATCCTATTGAAGCTCCAAATGCGGAATTCGTACCCTTCCAGTTTGGATTTGTTCTACTATGTAAATAGATTGCAAAGTTAGTCCAGGTAATAAATGCCCAAGTTTCCTTAGGATCCCAATTCCAATAGGATCCTGACACCTCATTAGCCCATACTGCTCCACAAAGAATAACTATGGTTAAAAGGGTAAACCCTAGACTAATAACACGATAACTCCAGGAATCCAAACGCTCAGTTAATTGATATTTTTAATAATTTGGAAATGAAGGAAAAGAGGTTTTTTTTAAGGCACTTCTTTTTACATAGAAATATTCAATCTCACTAAATAAAAATGTTTTAGGTATTTTTTTATTTTTCTTTTTAGAAAAGAAATCAAAATTCTTTCGAAATCTAATGATTAAAAGAGCAGCAGATAATATGGATTCGCACAAAAGAGTTGCATAGCTTAGTAACATCATACTGACATGCATCATTAACCACTGAGATTGGAGAGCAGGTACTAGTATTGTAGATTGATGCATTTCAGTTAAAAGACCTGACGTAACAAAGCCTTGCGTTAAAATAGTACTTGGCATAGTTATTGCGCTTAAATCATTTTTAGAGTTCTGTATCTTAGGAATAGTATGAAGAATATACAGAGCCCATGAAAGGAAGATCAATGACTCATATAAATTACTTAATGGAAAATGTCCTGAAGAAATCCAACGAGAAACTAAGAATCCTGTTATGGAGAAAAAAGTAGTTATCATTCCTTTTTCTGACGAATCACATCATCCCCTAAGTTCACGAACTAATAAGGTTATCAAATGAATCGTAATCACAATTGAAATAGTTGAGAAAGAGATATGAGTTAGTATATGTTCTAAAGTTGCAAATAGCATAAGGAGAAGGCCCCATTACAAAATTGGAAATTTCGAATTGAATCCATTTTCTAATCTATTGTATTCTTTTTTGAGAACGCCGCCACTCGGATTCGAACCGAGATGCTTGAGCACTGCTTCCTAAGAGCAGCGTGTCTACCAATTTTACCATGGCGGCTAAAGAATAATAGTTATTTTCTCTTGAATCGTCGAGATTGGGAGACTTCATAGAATTTAGGAAAATTAGAATTTCATCAATAAATACAAAGAGTTTTGTATTTTGAAAAGTTTCTAGAGTCAAAGCCTTTATGCTCTTCTTAATATTATTTACCATTCCTAAACCGATTTTTTTATGAATTTTCAATAAGATAGGTAGAAATTCGAAATCCTATTGCAAGAATACTCTACTTTTGATAATAGAATCCTCCTAAAAAATAGGAGGATTCTATTATCAAAAGTTCTTTGATAGGAAAAAAGAATACTGAGGACACAATATACCAAAAATTTTGTTCTATATAACAGAATAACAGAGGAATTAGTTCTAAGAATATTGTACCCACGAAATTCGACACATAAAAGTACATTCATTAATTAATCCAAATTATTCATTCATATTAAATAATTGGAATTTCTTTGAGATCGGTCAATTCAGATTATTCCAAAACCTGATTATTTGCTTGTTACCCAGAAAAACCTTTTGGTTTTGCTCGTTGCCGCTCCAAAATGATCTTGATTTTGCTAAGGAATAAGATTGTACTATGGAAAAATAATTTTTTTCTTCCAAATATTTTTATGAATACGCTTTTTTGACATTGAAGTATGTTTTTTTGGAACTGCCATTCAAAAGAGAAATTCATTTTGTCTAGTTGTATGTGAAAGACATCTATTGCCGCAAACCAATCCTTCTTTTTGTTTTTTCTTAGTATTTATACTTAGATACTGAAAGATAATGAAATTTGAAATTATTTTTTACTTCATTTTGTCTAATGTGGATAAGACAAGAGTTTTTCACGTATTTTTCATATATATTTTCTACTTTGTTTTAATAATATACAATATATACAAAGATATATTATATAAAAAAGGTTTTCTATTTAAATCAATTTATATATCAACTATACTCCATATGTAAATCTAAGGTACGTGGGATAAGCCCTCATATAATATGGGGAGAGAAAACAAAGGTCAAATTCAAATAGTTAATTAAGTTGAGAAGATATTCAAGAATGGAATTCCAGTCAAAATATCAAAATCAAAAAAAAAATTACTGTCTTAAACAAGACATACTTCTAAAACATAGATAATTCTAGTCATTAGGATTTCCATTGAAGTAAAGAATATTTGAAAATTTCCCATAAATTTAAAATGGAAATATAGTTAAAATTGAAATATAGTTAAAATGGAAATATTTTCTATTTCTTTTCTTATGGAACATACATATCACTATGCCTGGGTAATTCCTCTTCTCCCACTTCCAGTTATTATGTCAATGGGGTTGGGGCTTTTTCTTATTCCGACAGCAACAAAAAATCTTCGTCGCATATGGGCTTTTCCTAGTGTTTTACTCTTGAGTATAGCTCTGGTATTCCCAGTTCACCTGTCTATTCAACAAATAAAAGGGAGTTCTATCTATCAATATTTATGGTCTTGGACCATCAATAATGATTTTTTTCTTTAGAATTTGGATACTTCATTGATCCCCTTACTTCTATTATGCTAATACTAATTACTACTCTAGGAATCTTGGTTCTTATTTATAGTGATGATTATATGTCTCACGATGAGGGATATTTGAGATTTTTCATTTATATAAGTTTTTTAATACTTCCATGTTGGGATTGGTTACTAGTTCCAATTTGATACAAATTTATTTTTTTGGGGAACTTGTGGGAATGTGTTCCTATTTATTGATAGGCTTTTGGTTTACACGACCGCAGCGAGTGCTTGTCAAAAAGCTTTTGTAACTAATCATGTAGGGGATTTTGGTTTGTTATTAGGAATTTTAGGTTTTTTTTGGATAACATGTAGTTTAGAGTTTTGGGATTTGATCAAAATAGCTAATAACTGGATTCCTAATAATGGAATTAATTCATTACTTACTATTTTGTGTGCTTTTTTATTATTTCTTGGCACAGTTGCAAAATCTACACAATTCCCTCTTCACGTATGGTTACCCGATGCTATGGAAGGACCCACTCCCATTTCGGCTCTTATACACGTAGCAACTATGGTTGCTGCAGGGATTTTTCTTATAGCTCGACTTCTTCCTCTTTTTATATCCATACCTTTCATAATGAGTTGCATTTCCTTAGTAGGTACAATAACACTTTTCTTAGGAGCGACTTTAGCTCTTGCTCATAGAGATATTAAAAGAAGTTTAGCCTATTCTACAATGTCTCAAATGGGTTATATGACGTTAGCTCTAGGTATAAGTTCTTATCAAGCAACTTTATTCCATTTGATCACTCATGCTTATTCAAAAGCTTTATTGTTCTTGGGATGCAGATCCATTATTCATTCAATGGAACCTCTTGTTGGATATTCACCAGATAAAAGTCAAAATATGGTTCTTATGGGTGGTTTAAAAAATTATGTTCCTATTACAAGAACTACTTTTTTATTGGGTACACTTTCTCTTTGTGGTATTCCACCTCTTGCTTGCTTCTGGTCCAAAGATGAAATCCTTAGTAATAGTTGGTTGTATTCACCTTTTTTTTGGAATAATAGTTTCTTTTACTGCAGGATTAACTGCATTTTATATGTTTCGAATATATTTACTTACTTTTGATGGGTATTTGCGTGTTCATTTTCAAAATTACAGTAGTACTAAAGAAGGTTCATCGCATTAAATATCCTTATGGGGAAAAAGCATACCCAAAGGAGACAATGGAGATTTTGTTTTATCAACAATGAAGAGTGGAGTTTCATTTTTTCCCCAAAATATACCCAAAATTCCTGGTAATACAAGAAATAGAATAGGATTCTTTAGTACTTCCTTTGGAGCTAAAAATACTTTTGTCTATCCTCGCGAAACTGGAAATACTATGCTATTTCCTCTTCTTATATTACTGATTTTTACTTTGTTCATTGGATCCATAGGAATCCATTTTGATAATGGAACATCGGAGTTAACCATATTATCAAAGTGGTTAACCCCTTCAATAAGCTTTTTCCATGAATGTTATGATTCTTCTATAAATTCTTATGAATTTCTCACTAATGCAATTTCTTCTGTAAGTTTAGCTATTTTTGGTCTATTCATAGCATATATATGCTATGGGTCTGCTTATTCCTTTTTTTTTCAGAATTTGAATTTAAAAAATTCCCTTGTAAAAGGGAATCCCAAAAATAACTTTTTGGATCAAGTAAAAAAAAGGTATACAGTGGTCATATAATCGCGGTTATATAGATGTTTTCTATACTAGGCTCTTTATCCTGGGCGTAAGAAGATTTGCCGAACTAACACATTTTTTTGATAAAAGTGTTATTGATGGAATGATCAATGGAGTGGGTCTTGCTGGTTTTTGTATAGGAGAAGAAATAAAATATGTGGGGGGAGGGCGAATATCATCTTATCTATTCTTTTTTTTATGTTATGTTTGCTTGTTCATATTCATTTTTCTTCCTTAATTCATTATTCCATGAATTCCTCAAAACGAGGCTCATCAAAATGCAAAATCTAAGACTACTAATAAAATAAGAAACAAATTCGAACTATTAAATTACTTCTCCCGAATATCCAACTGACTTATAAATTTCTTATAACGTACTCTATTTTTCTTTGCCAAATAAGCCAACAAACGTTGACGTTTTCCCAAAACTCTTCGTAGACCTCTTTCCGATGAAAAATCTTTTTTGTGTAATTTCAAATGTGAAGCAAGTCTTCGTATCTTATTGGTGAAACTGAATACTTGAAATTCAACAGAACCCCTGTTTTCTTGTTTATCTTCTTTAACCATAAATAAAAAAAAAATTCTACCTCCTTTCTTTTTCATGTATTTTTTCTCATCAGGAAAAATAAAAAGTTATGTCAGTTATTTTGAAGTTATTCGAATCTCGTACACACAAAAATTTGCAATTATTCATCTACTGCTGGAATCTATAATTTGGATTTATTTTATCGATGCAAATTGGATTTGGATAAAATCTTTTATTTTAGATAGAAGAAACATTTCTTCTATCTAAAATAAAAGAATTTTGCTGATTTATTTATTGCTATATCCAATTTATAGAATTGATACAACATTTAATTTATATAATTTAGCAAAATGAAACACAGCATATGCATCCATCTTTCGGCTCGAGAATTTCACGGGAGAGAGATATAGTATAAGAAATAGGCTATTAAGTAACTCTAAATGAATTGTGGATACACCTGTATCCTTAACATACTGAAAAGACTGCCATTATTCGTATCAAAGCAATAGCGATTCATAAAAGCTAAATCTTGTAATCAATGGTGGGCCAATAATGAATTTTTTTTGCATATGTATTAAGACGCTTGGTCTGATTTCAAAGTTATCCAGAGTTTTTTATGTTGTTTTCATTGCAAAATGATGGATCTCCTTCCGTAACATTCCAATTAAAAGTACAAGAATTGAAAGACATGAAAATTCTCAATTCTCTACAGCGTCTAGGAGATAGATAGAATATTTTCAGGAACAAGAAAATCAGAAGAATCTTTTTCTCTATTCACTACCATTCTACGTCTTCGACTTATATTAGTTTCTTTTCTTCTTTAATGCAATAGCTATAGTTTGATATAGAATCCATTTCTCAAAGTAATGGAAACCATTCTCTTATAGGAAATGGTTCAAAAATCGCTATTCCACCTTTTAGGTTTAGTTATCGTGAAAAGTGATACCTGTGAAGATTGTGCATTTCAGTCACATTCATATCCGTTTTTCAAGTTCATGATATAACCAAATTGGATGGATCTTCCACCCGTTTAGCTAAGAAAGAATAGATGCGTAGGTAGATAATAGATCGATATGAAGATCATGAGCTGCCCCATAATGAAACCACCAGTAGTAACGAATATCTCCTTCTTCCCTAACCCAAGATTGGAGAAAGAAGATCTAAGATGGATCTATGTAGAATGTGGTCAGAAATCCATAATAGAGTCTGACTACAACGACCGAATTAATTATCCTCATCGAGAAACTTAGACTACTAAGTAGAAAATATTTGAAAATCATGGCATGGGTCTCCTTTTTTCTTTCTTTAGAGTTTTCTATATGCACAATTTCTCGATGTTTCGATGAGAATTTCTTGACTTTCCATATATAGAAAGAGATAGACTATAAATGGCATCTCTTATGTCAATAAGATCGAAGGGATGGATATTAAATGATAGGAAGTGCTAGGAAGTGAAATAGAACGAAATAGAGCCACTTTGGACTTCCCTATGAAATGAGGCATGGAACGGAGCCACTACGAAGAAATTCTAGGAGTTACGAAAGAAGCTTCAGACTCATATTGTTCACGGGTTGAGAGCGGGAGTTGAACTCTAGGAGGTCAAATCTCCCCTTGTTCCTCAGTAGCTCAGTGGTAGAGCAGTCGGTTGTTAACCGACTGGTCGTAGGTTCGAATCCTACTTGGGGACATTTGATTCATTCTTTAATGTAAGAATAAAGAATAGAATTAAAAGGTTTGCTTTGACCCTTACGAGTAGGTGACCCGTTCGCTATCCTTGTTTCTATTGCATTCTATCTCATCGTATCACATTCTGTTCTACGATTCCACTTCGACAAAAGGAAAGAGCAAACCCAAGTTCAATAGCTTTACGTCCGCTATTCTGATCATGATTTTCATACCCTCAGGGAGAAAGTAAAGGCCCTTCCCCCTTTGGAAGGTTGTGGGCGAGGAGGGATTCGAACCCCCAACACCATGGTTCGTAGCCACGTGCTCTAATCCTCTGAGCTACAGGTCCACCCCGTCTCCATTGGATCTCTTCCCGGGGGTACCCCCTAAAAGGAACCTTCTTCTCCTCAGCCATTTCATTTCGGGTTAAGAAGATGGGAAAGCGCCTTTCTCTCTATAAGAACATTGCGTTCTAAGGTGTGAAGTGGGAGAGAGGGGATGTCATGATTGAGGTTTTGAATAAGACGACCTTTGCATTTTGGATTTGGATCTTTTTCGTATTTCAAAATAGTGAAAAAGTCAAATAAGAGGTGTTAAGCTTTTTATCATTCTGGCATCGAGCTATTTTGCCGTAGGACCTCCCCTACAGTATCATCACCACAGTAGAGTTTAACCACCAAATTCGAGATGGATTGGTGTGGTTCCTCTACGCCTAGGACACCAGAATATCGAACTATGAACGAGAAAAGGCATGAGAGAAATGGAGGGGAAGAGATTTTTTTTTTGGTTTTTTCATCTTTTCATCAAAGAGTTGAACAATGAAGATAGATGGCAAGCGCCTGATCGATTTGATCAGGTCGCGTAGAAACAAGGTTCAAATCGTTCATTCGTTAGGATGCCTCAGCTACATACATCACTACACTTCCACCTGACACCTATTTAAACGGCTCGTCTCGCCGCTACCTTATCATATTTCCATACTTCTATTGCTCCATCCCCATATGGGTGGAGAACCTGTCGTTGTCTCAGCTATGACACCGGAGGCTCTAGGGAAGTCGGAGGAGAGAGCACTCATCTTGGGGTGGGCTTACTATTTATATGCTTTCATCAGATATCCTCTCCGCACTTGGCTACCCAGCGTTTACCATAGGCACGATAACTGGTACACCATAGGTGTGTCCTTCCCGGTCCTCTCGTTCTAGGGAAAGGTCCTCTCAATGCTCTAACGCCCACACCGGATATGGACTAAACTGTCTCACGACGTTCTGAACCCAGCTCACGCACCGCATTAATAGGCGAACAACCCAACCCTTGGAACCACCTACAGCTCCAAGTGGCGAAGAGCCGACATCGAGGTGCCAAACCTTCCCGTCTATGTGGAATTTTGGGGAAGATCAGCTTGTTATCCTAGAGTAACTTTTATCCGTTGAGCGATGGCCCTTCCACTCAGCACCGTCGGATCACTAAGGCTGACTTTCGTCTCTGCTCGATGGGTGAGTCTTGCAGTCAAGCTCCCTTCTACCTTTTCACTCGAGGACCAATGTCCATCTGGCCCGAGGAAACCTTCGCATGCCTTCGTTACCTTTTGGGAGGCCTACGCCCCATAGAAACTGTCTACCTGAGACTATCCCTTAGCCCGCGGGTTTGACACAAGGTCAGAATCCGAGCTGTTCCATAGTGGTATCTCACTGATGGCTCGCCCCCCCCCCCCCCCCCCCCCCCCCCCCGCGGAATGGGGCCTTCTTCGCCTTCCACCTAAGCTGCGCAGGAAAGGCCCAAACCCAATCCCAGGGTACAGTAAAGCTTCATAGGGTCTTTCTGTCCTGGTGCAGGTAGTCCGCATCTTCATAGACATGTCTATTTCATCGAGCCTCTCTCCGAGACAGTGCCCAGATTGTTATGCCTTTCGTGCGGGTTGGAACTTACCCGACAAGGAATTTCGCTACCTTAGGACCGTTATAGTTACGGCCGCCTATTGGCACTTCTTAACGTCGCACCAAAATATTATCTGGTAACAACGCTCGAAGTGTTGATCGATGTTTGTTATGCTTTAAGAGAAGAGTGAACCAATCCGCAAGTGCACGGAACATCTATTGTAGCATTTCACCCGGGAGTGTTCCAAGGTATCGTATTTATTTTCCTTAGGGAAGCTAGGCGTAAGAGTATCTTGGTTTAATAAAGATATGACTGTAAGAGTTATACCAACTGACCAAAGACGGGGATAAAGATATTCAATGATAAATAGGGGAGTAGTGATACAGGAGAAATCCACACTAAGATAGATAAAAGAGATCGATTAAGCTAGCCGGGAGGACATCGAGTCTAAGTCTAGAATTCCTAAGATAAACTTTCCTAAATCTAGTCAAGCGTCAATAATTCCTAGTTACTCGGGTTGAGCACTTACACCAAATCCATGGTACAACCTCGAGTCTTTCACCAATAAGCTTACTTCGGGGCACGACAACGATCCACTAATAGGGTTGGTAACTAACCTCATGTACTAGTGGGCACGTTATCGCTAGACAACCCTGCTTGAGACTTCCTGAACATGGTGGAATAGTAAATGGACGGATAGGGCTGTCACCACCTGCCGCCTACCACACAGCCCGTGGGGACGAATGCAAATCCAGCTAGTGTTAACTTAGGCACCGCGCCTACGCCTTCACTAGATATTCTTCCATTGGCCTAGCGGAAGAATAGCCAGGAAATAACCAAGTCTAAGTTCTATTCGAGAACTAAGCTTAATTAAATCCTAGCCGGGAATCTAGTAAACTATGCTTCAAAGTTCTTTCCCGATAAATGTAACTTGAGGAAATTGACTAAGTAAAGATAAATACTTGACAAGATAAATAAGGAAAAGATAATTATATTTAATAAAAGATAAGTCTCACAAAAGGAGAAAAGATACAAGAGAGCTCATACCAAGACTCCGAGACGATTTTCGGAATCCCGAGCTAAGCTCTCGACTAGACTCTAACTCCCGACTAACTAAGCTACTCTACTAGTAAGAAAAGTAGTGAGAAATGGACTTCAATGTGCTTCACTTGCTTCCTTCTTTATTTTTGCCGAATTCCTCCTCTATTTATAGGTGGCAAAGGGTTGGCGGGTACTTGTAGGTGAAGGCCAGGCCGGGTGGCCGTTGGATGGAGTCGGTTCCTGACTGACTTGTATTTGGTTAGCTCAGATCTTGTCTTGATGATGGTTCCTGGGTCGGTTTGCACCAGCTTTACCGTTTTGGGGTCGGTAGGCCTCATGGGCTGGCAACCCTGGGAGGCCAACCCAGGCCAGGCGTCAAGCCAGGCCGGTGTCGCACCCCAAAATTTCAAATTTTGGTTTGTGACCCAATCCCACTAAATTTCAACATTTTTTTATAATAGATTAAAATTTTATTATAAATTAATTAGATAATTAGATAATTGTAATTTATTTTAGGCAAAAGGGCTATTTTCTAAATTAAATAAATTAATTTAGGTTATTAATATTTTGTATGTTGCTTTCATGCTGAATTAGATGCAGTAGGTTTTATTGTGTGAAAAATGTATTTTTAAAGTCAAATAGGAATTTTTTTTGTTTGGATAGGAAATAGAATAGGAAATAGGAAAAAGAAAAGAGCAAAGAAAACCCCTCCCTGGGTCGAAACCAGCCTTCTGGCCCACCGGAAACCTCCACTCTCTTCCCCTTTTCCCTCTACCCCGGACTGGGCCAAATCCCTCCACGTCCCATTCCCCTTTCCCTCTCCCCCCTCTGGCCTTGGGACGAATTCCCTCCCCTGGCCCAGCTCGCTCTCCCTCCCCTCCCCCTTCTCTGGTTTGGCCTGCCAGCCCCGCAGCCCACGCCCACTCGGCTCACTCCCACGCCCGCTCGGCCCAGCAGCCCCGCACAAGCCCAGCCACGGCCCAGCCCTAGTCGCGCATCGTAGAAACCCTAGGCAGTCATCGCCGCCGCCCCTCGGCAGGCGCACCCCGGCCACCCTAGGGGTCCGCGCCCCTATAAAGGGTAGGACCCGCCCCTCCGCGCCCCCCCTTCGGCCTCCCTTGCCGCCGCCGCCTCCCATCGTCGCGCTCCACCCGTGCCGCCACTCGCCATGGTCGCCGCCTCCACAAGCTCGGTGAGCTCCGCGCCTACGAGAAGACGTCGCGTCGGACGTCGCCGACCTCGTGCCGAGCCCCGTGATGCAGCGCCGCCCCCGGCCATCCCTTCCGCAATGAGCCGCGACGCTTGACATGCCTCCTCGATGCCATCGAAGACCACTCACTGCCGCCTCTCGTTGTGACGCCTCCCCGGCCTTCCTCGCCGTGCGCGAACCCCCTGGTGAGCTCCACGCATCGCGCCGCCTTCCTCGGACCCCTCCCCTTCGGTTCTCGTGCACTGGAGCTCCCTCCCCGTGAGCTCCAGTGTGTCGCGCATGGCTGCCTCCGTCTCCCTCATCGCCGGCAGCCACCACCTCACCGGAGGCCGAGAGCCATCGGATCTAGATCTGGTGGTCTAGATTAGATACCCCTTCGGGGTATGTAATTGGTCCACTATGGACCCATAGACCACGCTTCCGCCACGGGTCCACAGATCCATAGACCTGGTCCATGACCTATTTAGTTTTAAATTAATTCAAATAATTCCTGGATAATATTAGATTTGCATTTCGGCCCCTGAGTTTTATTTAAATTCTATTTCAAATCTAGTTTTTTCAACAGAAACTTTATTTAATTATTTTTAGGCCCCTGAAATTGTTTTTAATTATTTTAGCACTATAATTTTTATAGAAAAGCCCCTACACCTTTCTAAATTAATATTTTAGCCCCTGAATTTTTGTAGAAAAACCCCTGCACTTATTGTTTAATTATATTTTAGTCCTATCTTTTTACACTTTAGTCCCTAAACTTATTATAAATTACATTTTAGTCCCTAAACATTTCATAAACTATATGTTCACCCTTTTATTTTACAATTAAGTCCCTATACCTTTCTAAAATTACTTTTAGGTCCCTAAACCTATATGTTTTTACTATTTTAGCCCTAAAGTTTCAAACCTTCATAACTTTTCAAATGTAACCCGGATTTAAGTAATACTTGCGCCAACGCGACTGTATTTATTAATATTATTTATTTATACTGTCTTACAATAATTTGCTAATTTTACTATTTTAACCATAATTTATTTATACTGTCTTACAATATTATTTATTAATATTATTTATTTATACTCGCAACTCTGATCTAGATGATTCTTGCGCTCACGCGATCGTAGAAACGAGTACTATCTTTTGAGATATATTTTAATGTACTTTATTTTTGTTTGGTGTACTGTTTCTTAGTTTGTTTATATGATTGTGTGCATGTTGTGCCTACGTGACGTTAATTAGAGAATGGGTTGGTCCTGGAATCGCAAGAGTATGACTTGAATACCTGAGCAGCAACACCTATTTCTAGGCCAGTGTCCTTGATGCATATTGTACCTATTATAACATTTATTGTAGAACTGCATGCTTGTGTCAATTGAATGGGTACCTATTGTTAGGGTTTCCCTAGTATTGCTTTATCCTTTTCCTTGTCGCCTTGAACTAGTTGGTTGGTTGGTTGTGGGTAGATACTGCTTAGGTTGCTTGTGGGATGTTGGGTTAATATTAACCTTGATTAATGAACTATGTCATTTCATGGGTGGAATGGTAATATATGTTAGCAACATGGACTTAGCGATCTATGCAAGCCGGATGGAATGGATGTGGTGCCGTGGGCACATGGTTGGTGGTGGTAGGCTTGTTGTAGATCCTAGGAACCGGTTCTTGGAGTGGTAACATAGGACAACAGTGCCATCACGAGGCTGCTATGGAACAACTTGGCTGATTAATTAGGAGTTCTCTCAGTGTCGGTGTAACATTTGGTGGAGCAGGGAATGAAAGTCAAGAGGACTGTCCTTGTATCCGAATGGCTCAAGAGGGGGCTCCTGGGGTGATGAGCTGCTTAGTGATGGGCTATCACTTATGGACGAGAGTGGAACCTTAGTGGCTAGCATGTACTAGGAGACCCTTTGTAAAAGCCTCATAGTGATCTCCTGGACGCACACCTATGGAAATGTGCTAGTGCTTGGCCGGCATGGCAACATGGAGACTTTAGTCCACCTGGCAACAGGGGACGAAATCATGACTTGTGGGTAAAGTGGTACAAACTTTGCAGATTATCAAACTGTCATGATAGCCATTCTCACGGTCAAGAGCGGTCTGGAATCCTCACAAGATTAGTTGGTTATGGGTTGGAATGGTTGGGAATGGTTGGTTGGTGGATGGGATTGGACTTGGCTTGGATAACACCCTATGGATCAATGGTTGGGATGACCCGACTTAGTAATTAGGTTGCATAGGACATTAAAAGCTCATGCAATAAACCCCTTTAAAGCCTTCCTTGTCTTAGCCTCATGTCATCTTTTCCCCCACTTGCTGAGTACGACACGTACTCACCCTTACTATATACCACATTGTTGCTCAGCTATAGGAGAAGGATGGTACAATGATGAAGACGATGGAGAAGAGCTCTAGGCCTACGGTCTTCCGGTCGACTTCCTGTGGGAGCTGAAGGACGCCAACGCTTAGTTTATTCCGCTGCAATGTAATCTTTTTCTTTTGACCTACGAGTCACCTTTGTAATCATATTATCGATTTAATAAAGATATTGTTCTTTTATCACAATAATTGTTCTGTGTGCATGAGAAATTGATCCTGGGCAAGCATACAGATGCATTTGGTTTTGGTCGTTGGAACCGGGTGTGTCAGCCGGGCGACATGGGAGGCTGGGCAGCAGGCCAGGCCGGGCGGCGGCCTGGACCAGGTGTCGACCCCCTCCGGGTCGCCCCATGAGTTCTCCCGGTTAGGCCACTCGTCGACCCTTTTTTCCTTATCCATATTTCATTACTTTTGGTCCGGGAGGAGAAAACGGCTTTGTGGTGGAGTGTTTTGCAAAATCAGCCGGGTGGGATGATCAGCCTGATGAGACTCTATTTTGACAAGCCGGGTGGCTGATTTCCGCCTGATGACATTGTCGGCTAAGTTCTGATTTTAGCCGTCACGACCCTGCCTGGGCCATGATTTCAGCCTCATACGACCCTGTCGGCCGGCTGTTTTACGACAGGATTGGCCGATAGGGTGTTTCTTCATGTTTTGACCTAATTTTGGCCCTTTTGAACCTACAAACACATATTTCTTTACCTTGCATTTCCCGACCGTTGGTGGCCGATATTGGCTTTTAAGGGCCACCAACACCTCCCTAAGCTTAAACCTTTGCTCGTCCCGAGCAAATTAAAACTTGGAAGTGATGGATCTGGAGTTGCTTCAATATTAGAGCCCTGCAAGGATCAAGTGCACAAACACATACTCCTACAACGTAGGGGTAATAGTAAATGTTGGCATTGCTTAGCATCACTGTAAGTTATCCCTGGCAATGGTGCTAGAAATGCTTGTGGCATTCCTGAACGTCATCACTAGGTTTCCTTAACAGTAATACCAACCTACATGGTATAGGTATCTCCACAATATTACAGAATAATCCGCAAGCGCACGAAGTATACCATTGTAGCATTTTGCCTTAGAGTATTCCCGAATATTGTCATTTATATTTTCCCAAGGGAAGGCAAGTACCAAGTGTAGGTTACTAAATATGTTCATAGGTTATATGGATCATGAGTGAATAGACAATAGTAAATCCCAGGGGTAAGGATAGATAAAGATATTTGGGTAGTTGACACACACACATAATGCTTTATCTCACAATTGTACTAGTAGCAAGTCTAGTAAAGAAAAGACTAAGAACAACTCTAGTTCCTATTATACTTCCTACTCATGTTGGCCTATCCTATGTTTATGCACATAATATACACGTACTAAGGCTACAGATCACGCTAACAAGGTACGAAGGGAGCACGGGCTTACACCTGTTACACAGGTGACTCCCGCCAAGAGCCCTACGAATGTGGCCAAACGTGGAGGGATGCTAATATCGGACAGGGCTGTCACTACCCGCGCGGCCCCCTCTTGTCCGTCAGACACACAACATTCGACGCTACTCGCAAACCTAGACACCATGTCTATGTCGTTGAATGGAACTCTAGTCGGTCTAGAATATCCAACTAGAGCACCCAAATGGGACGTGAACCTTGCACCAAGAGGCAATACGATAAACCCTAGCATGTATACTACTAAGAAAGAACAAGGATACTTGTATGAACAAGACTCCATGAATATGATAAAGGTATTCATAAGAGGAAGATAATTCTATTGAAAAGGAGTAAAGTCTTACAAAGAAGGGGAGGAGTAGCTAGCTCCAACTCTCCAATGGGACTTGGGAACTCTAAGAGAGCTATTCTAGCCTATTTCCCATTGCCTTGGACTACTAATACAAGAGGAGTATGTGTATGTTGGTGTGTGGTGTGTGTCTGAGAGAGGGGGGTGTACCCCTCCTTTTATATGGGTCCTGAGGCGGTTCCAGGAGCGTAGAAATATGGTAAGTCCTTCAAGGCGGTGGGGGAAGGTCGGTGGAGGCCATCGACTCAAGTGGTGGGCCAGTGGGCCGACCACAGGGTCGGCCGACCAGGGGGTGATGCCGCTCGGCCTGGGCCTTGGTCGGTTGGTGAGTGTGGTCCTCTAGAGCCTATTGGTGGGGTTCTTCCGTGGAGAATTCGTCAGGTATTTTTCTTGTGGGCTTCTTTCTCCATGTGGCAAGGTGGAGAATTATTCTTTGCCACTTTTACCCCTTGCTGCACCTCATATTATTGATAATTCCTCCTGCACTAGGTAAACTCCAAGGACATGTGGAACTACATTATTTTGAAACATTATATGAGGTGATCATGTTAGTTTTCCATTATTTACCGAGATATGTGACGGCTAAAATGAGCACTTAGTGGCCGTCAACTAACTCCCCCAAGCTAAACCTTTGCTCGTCCCGAGCTAAGGAAAAACTTGATCTCGGTTGATCAGGAGTTGCTACAATGCCAACTCTTTTCTTATACCTTTGTACACAACAAAATACTCTTCTTTACCTTGAAAAAGTTGGCAAGTTGTTTCAACCACTCTAAGTTCATGGGGATTATGCATTTTCTTTTATCCAAGTGACTGAAGGTAAGGTTCATAGAACACTAATCATTCATCCCTTGATCCACTATGTTATTCCGGAGGTTTTCAAAGAGTTTTGTAAAATAAAATTGAAGTTCCTCAAATGATACTCTCGATCGCTCAAAGTGTTTATTCCTTACCTAAGGCACGAGATTGCCTCTTTTCCTACTTCTACAAAAGGATTTTTGTGGAGCTCAAGGTAGGGAAATATGAGAGGCATACAAGCAGTGCATATATTGCTAAGTCAAAAGACCGGACCCTAGGTGAAAACAAATCATACAATCTGATCAAGATGTGCAAGTGTGTGGAAGAGTGGACAAGTGGATGGTTATTGGTGTATACTCCTATTTTTGGGGGATGTCTCTCTTGTTGGAGGTGCTACCATGGCTATATATATATATATATATATATATATATATATATATATATATATATATTTGTTTTCGCCGAGACTTGCCGGTTTTTGTGGAAGTGCTCAAAGGAATTTTGGGGCACTTTTTATTTGGGCTCCTATAGCCATGTTCTACACACCGAATATTTTTGGGAGAGACTTTTGAGAAAGAGGAGTATTTCTTTTTGTGGATGGATGGCAAGAATGCCACTTCCAGTGTAGAAGTTGAGCATGTGAAGTGAAAAGGCTATTTTTGAGCTGCTATGAGTGTAGCAGAATTTTTGGTGGAGTGCTCGTGAATCTTGATCATGAAAGTATGAAAAGCATCTCACAAAGGTCACAACAATTTTGACAAAGCTCAATACAACTACAAGTAGCATATGTGGAAGGTTTTTGCAATGTAATCTAGACATATGGCCGTGGTAGCAATTTTTTTATCATTGAGAAACTCAAAGGTTTTAGTTTTTTTTAAAAAAAAAACTAATCTCCGAAATTCAAGTTTCACTTGGGACAAAATCATAGCAGCTCTAATCCCCCATACCCATCAACAACCTAGACTAAGATCATACTTGCAGCCCACAAATTTTTAAATGGTGATGACAAGCCAACAAGTCCAAAACATGGAAGAGCACTAAGTTGTAAACTAGGCATAGAAAAAGAATTTAAGCAGAGCAACTATTCATCATCTCAACATTGGAGAACTAAACAATCCTACCACATATATGTGAGCAAGCAAATATTTTTGTTCTTTTTAGTTTTGCAAATTTTTATTTTGTTTTCAGATTTTCGAATGAGTAAAACAAAATGAAAAAGAAAGGAAAACATACAAGTTACCTCAAATGGGGGTCCTCCCCCAAGCTAGCTTTTCGGCCTATTGATGGTGTGGAGGCCAAAACCCTTGGTACTGGAAGAAGGCGTGCATGTCGGCTTGTTGTTGCTACAGCGAATAGTTGATTTGTCAAAATTGATTGTTGCTAAAGTTTTGCCATTGGGTTGTAGACGACATGTGTTGGTTGAGGGAGTCGTTCATCTCTTGTGTAGATAGCATGAGGTCCTCCACTCGATTAGAGAGCGCACTAATTTCTTGGGTTAAGTTGTAATGACTATAACCCGCGAAAGAGTGGCGCCCGCCATCGAATGGTGGTGGTCCGCCGGTGTTGAAGCTTGAGGACGGGTCTGCATCCCAATATCCTCCGAATGACTGTCGTGGTGGCTGCATGAGCCATGGGTCGGATCGTGAATCCGACTCGCCTTCTTCTACATCCTGTACCGGCTACGAGGTAGAGGCCTTAGCAGCAGCTCGTGTGGTACGGCTTCGTGTATGCCTTCCTGCATCCCTACGCAAAGTTCCCACCGGTTCTCGGCGAATGGTTAGCTCATTACAGGTATACAAATAGAGACCCGGGTTAGGTAATGGGATCTCATTTCTATACCCGAGATAGAAAAACACAAGAGACCCATCGGGAGCATGCTTCAAAATATGGCCTTGCACAAGAAAATATTCATCTAGACTTTGGCGAGGCTCAGGAATGTAAGTGATCAAAGCA
This sequence comes from Eleusine coracana subsp. coracana, assembly GCA_032690845.1. NCBI lineage: Eukaryota > Viridiplantae > Streptophyta > Magnoliopsida > Poales > Poaceae > Eleusine > Eleusine coracana. The sequence goes on along the minus strand of CM064420.1, from coordinate 11,062,402 downwards.
TTGTTGAGTGCACCAATTTTAGAAGCAATACGTGTAACTAGAGAAGTGCACTCAATAGGTCCCTTAAGCCTAATGCTTTCTAACCATTGTTTCATCATGTATTGCATAGGAGAAACTTTGATCATATGCACTATGACATAAAGGAGGCGTATTTCATCTTCACGAACAATTCTAACATCGCCTTTAGGAAACAAAGTCATAGCAAGCCATGTATGCATAAAGTGCAAAGTAGGATGGTGGATGTCACTAACTCTTGGCTGCGTGCAAAATGGTTTGCTAGTGATTCTACTCCAAAATACTTGCTTATCAAAAGAAGGTGTAGCTCTAGCCAAATCAATCCTACAATTAGGTGAAAAGCCTAGAAGCATACTAAGTTCTTTCCATGACATGGTGTATTCATTCCGGAATAAACGGAAAGTTATACCCTCCCCGTCCGTGTGCAAAGTGCAAAGGAATTGAATTGTAAGCAAACGTGAACCATTTTCATCGACGGGAGAAAAAGCCTCCCATCCTACGACATGCCATATTTCATTAAATTCAACATCCATACCTATGCGGGCTAGACGGTCCGCGTCGAAAGCCCGTGTGTGGTTGAAAGCTCGATGTCGTAGGAGATTGTACGCTTGCACTTCTTGAGCTTCTTGCAAGTCAAGTTGTGAGTCGGAGACGAGGGTTGGTGGAGGAAGATCGTCATCACTTTCCTCCATTGGTTGAGCTTGGTTCTGACTTGAAGGGGGATCGACTGGTGGGATGGAGCTCGAGGAGCTATGAGAGTGTCTTGAGCTTGAGCCCATGGCCTTCTTAGCTTTTCAGAATAGTGCTCCCGCTTTCTTCATGGCTGCAAACACGTGAAAACCAAAACACGGGAACGGACTCGGGTACGGGTTATTGGTTAGTGCAAATCAAAACACCGAGTCGAATACGGCCATGAAGATGAGAGCAACTTGCAAAAGCAAATAAGAAAATCAAAACAAAACAGAAACAAGACTATTTTTGGGTGTTCTTGAGGCAAGAATTCGAGAGCAAAGTGAGCAAGAGCTTTGGAGCAAAGTGGGAGAGTGAAAGAATGAGCAAGTAAGTGAAACACTCCTCTCCCGGCCACCAGGTTTTATACTAGAAGTGGTAACGGCCGAAAATGGTAACACGGGAGCACCAACTAGCCGTTGGCCAAAGTGGGACCTAGCCAACGGCTAGTCTAGGTCGGCCGACCAGGGCAGATCGGCCGACTCCTGGTGGGTCCCACCAGGGCCAGGCCTCGGCCTATTGGCTCCAAAAATGATTTAACAAATATTTTTGATGTTTTTAATAAAAACTCATGCTCAGAAGAATTAAATCTCAGAAATGGATGCCAAAAAGAACACGAATTTTTTTGGAAAAATGGAAAGAGGGTCGAGAAATTAATCCCTTCATGCAAACTAATTTGAGAATTTTAAACATGATGCATGCAAATGCAAATATGCTGAAGAGCAAAAAATTGAGAAATTAAATATGCATTTGGAATTTTAAATATGAGATACGTACCGATTTTTCCTCTCGGCGAGGGTTCGTCTTTTAAAGTCCAATGAACAGGACTTTCTCCGTGTTCTTCAGCTTGATGATGCTTTGCCTTGTCCTGGAGAAGTGGACGTAGATGGCTGCACCTTCTTGACTCGCCACACTTGCTTGGTCTTGGGTTTTGGTGTTGGTGTGGTCACAGTCTTCTTGGATTCTTCAGGGTGGTTCCTTGCCAATCTTGCAGTCCTTATCCCCTTCTTGATCGGAGGATTTTTTCTTACGAGAAGTTCCTTCATGAATTTCAAGAGATCATCTTTCTTGGGGGGGGGGGGGGGGGGTAGCACTTCGACTTCCTTGATGTTCCTCTCATTCGGCCCGTACTTGATCTTGATCATGGAACATTGCTCTCTTTTGGGACGAAAGTTGAACTTCTCTTCCTTGCCACTGATGTTGAATCGGATTTCTCCGGCGCCAACATCAATGTGTGCTTTTGCGGTGCTGAGGAACGATCGCCCAAGAATGAGCGCTTCCTTTTCATCCTCCATGTCGAGCACCACGAAGTCTATGGGGATGAAGAAGTCTCGGACTTTCACTTGAATGTCTTCTACAATGCCCGTCGGGTAACAGACCGATGAGTCGGCCAGCTGAAGTTGAGTCGGTCAAAAACCGACTTTGGCATGACGCTCACGCTTGCCCCTAGATCACAAAGGGCATGGTTGAAGTGGTACATGCCAATTGAGCAGTTGATGGTGGGGCGCCCTGGATCTTTCTTCTTCTCTGGCAGCCTATTGAATATGGCTACACTGCATTCCTCCGTCAAAGTCATGACCTCGATGGTCGGCAATGGCCGTTTGTTGTTCAGAATGTCCTTGAGATAGCGAGAGTATGTGTGTACTTGCATCGCATCAATTAAGGGCATGTTGATGTGCACCTTTCAGATGACTTCAACAAAATGAGCAAATTGCTCGTCCACCATGGGCTTCTTTTGACGATGCAGGAATGGCAAGAAGCTCGTGTCAACGAACTTTTGGGGAGTTGGCCGTTCTTCTTTTTCTTCCTCCTTGTTGGAGGCTTCCTCTGTTGGTGATTCTTCCTCCTGCCTGTTCATCTTGCTAGTTCCTACATGGTTAGGATATGGCGGATCTCGAGTGGACTTGCCACCTCGAGTGGTCACCGCACTAACATGTTCATGGGAGAGCTCAGGTTGCCCTGGGATTTTCCCATTTTCCAAACTAGGAACAACAGCAGCAATTTGAGCTAACTGAGTTTCAATCATTTTATTGAAACTAACTTGATTTTTGAAAGCATAAGAAATACCATCAATTTTAGCGTTTACATTTTCTAAAATTTTATCATTGGCAGCAAGATTTTTGTTCAAAGATTCGTTAATTTTAACTTGGCCAAAAACAGGATCTCTCAAGGAGGGTTGATTTTGAAAATTACTAGAGTTGCCATTGTTGTTACCTCCTTGGTAGTAGGGTCGAGGTTGACTCCACCCTTGACCTCCTTGTGGACGATACCCGTTGTTGTTGTTGGTGTAGCACACGTCTTCACGGGTTTCGGGGCAATCACTTCCCGAATGTCCAACATTGCCACAGACTTCACAGGTCAGGTGAGAGTCTAAGGCAAAGACAGCTCCTTGGTTGGATATATGGCTGTCCATCTTCTTCATGAGGAGGTCTATCTTAGCGGAGAGCATATCCACTTCTTTTACTATATGCGTGCCTCTTCCGCGTGGTTGGGGTTCGTCATTCCAACCTTGGTTGGAGATCATCTTCTCGATAAGTGCCGTAGCACCTCTGGCAGTGAGTGAGAAGAATGCTCCTCCAGCAGCAGCATCAAGATGAGCACGGGATGTGGGAGACAACCCATTGTAGAAACTATGTAGGATGAGCCATGAGTCCATCCCATGATGAGGACAGGCGACAATGTATTCTTGGAGCCGCTCCCAGGCATCTGGGATTGACTCATCCCTTGACTGCTGGAATGAAGAAATCTTTCCACGAAGGGCATTGGTTTTGCTCATCGGGAAAAATTTGGCGAGGAACACCGTCGAACACTTCTCCCAAGTGTCCATGGAGTTTGCTTGAGCTGAGTAAAACCACTGTTTCACCCTTCCTAGTAATGAGAAGGGAAACATACGGAGTCAGATGGCATCTTGGGTGACTCCCCTTATGGTAAAGGTGTTGCACAGCTCAAGGAAATTCTGCAAATGAGCGCTTGCGTCCTCGCTGGATCTCCCACAAAAGGGACTTGACTGCACCATAGTGATTATGCCGGTCTTGAGTTCGAACACTGCATCACCAACTGTGATAGGTGGCCCAGTAGGCACATTGTCAGCAGAGGGAGTAGAGAACTCACGAAGCGTCTTCTCGGCCATTGGCATTGAGCTTGATGATGCAGGAGTGACTGGATCGTCTGTCACGGAAACGGTTCTTGGGAATTCGCATGAGAGCGCATTTTCCTCAAGAGCGTTTCGGGATCTGCAACGAAGTTCTATGGCAGGTCAAAACCGGTCATGCACTACCCTGTTTCCACACAAAGATGAAAACAAGACAAGTTAGACTACTTAATACTATAGCCTATCAGTCATGATTTGATAACATAAACATTTTTAGTAACTTTTCTTGGCTTAGCCTTCCCCGACAACGGCGCCAGAAATGCTTGTTGGCGTTGCTTAGCATCACTGTAAGTTATCCTTGGCAATGGCGCTAGAAATGCTTGTGGCATTCCTGAACGTCATCACTAGGTTCCCTTAACAGTAATACCAACCAACGTAGTATAGGTATCTCCACAATATTACAGAATAATCCACAAGCGTACGGAGTATACCGTTGTAGCATTTCACCTTAGAGTATTCCCGAAGGTTGTCATTTATATTTTCCCAAGGGAAGGCAAGTACCAAGTGTAGGTTACTAAATATGTTCATAGGTTATATGGATCATGAGTGAATAGACAATAGTAAATCACAGGGGTAAGGATAGATAAAGATATTTGGGTAGTTGACACACACACATAATGCTTTATCTCACAATTGTACTAGTAGCAAGGCTAGTAAAGAAAAGACTAAGAACAACTCTAGTTCCTATTATACTTCCTATTATACTAACAAATAATGCAAGAGTCTAATTGTATTAGCTCTTATTAATTTGTTTATAAGTGTTCAAACAATCTAGTCTGAATCTTTCAGACCGCTGGTGATCAAACCCTTGGCCCTATGGCTAAATGACCACCTTGCCGACCGATCATCAAACCGATCGAGTGGCATATATTATTTTCGAGTGATAGGTCAGTCTGATTTTTGTGACTCTAGTCACATTCAGCCCTGTTTAGTAATATGACATCAATCATATTATGGTATTAAGCTAAATGACTTTAGTCATAATATAGCTTTTCCCTAATTCCAATCACCTGCTTAAGTCCAATCTTGGTAATTCTGGTTATATGACTTCAGTCAATACCATAACCTTTGAACTTGTACCATACGACCATCAAGTCCTTTGCCACGTGAGTATCAAATCACATAGATATGGTGAAATAATTTTTGGGTACTTCCCATCAAGGAAGCCCCTGAGTATTAATTTTCTGGGTTTATAACCTTAATAGGCTTTAAGCCCTTAATTAACCTTTAGGTTAATACTAAGGCCACGCTACAGTATGGCCCACCCCGGCCCATGGGACCCTTAGATCAAAAAAGGCAAGAGTATAAAAAGCTGCACTAGGTTGACTTCCCAGTCCACGCCGCATTTGCACGCGAACCCTTCATCTTCCTTGCGCTCTCTATGTTCTTGCGACCTCTCTGCTTCTCCAGCTAGGCTTTGCTTTTGCTTTCGGCCACCACAGATCTTGCCTCGCTCAGCCCCCGAGCTTTAGCGAAGTTCGTCGAGCTCCTCCACCGCATCCAATCCAGTTTGCAATGGGTCACAAGAAGGCTTCCGTCTCGGTCCCGGCTTCTTCCTCCGCCGCCGCCGCCATCTCATCCTCATCGGAGGTCGACATCCTGGAGCAACTTCGGGAGTTCTTGAAGAGCAGCCTATCGCAGGCTGACATGAACAAGATGGTGGTGGATGGCGTGATTCCAGAGCAGGCCCGGATCGACTGGAAGGTACCTCGCGAATCCTGCCCCATCCCCATTCATCAGCAGATCATAGTTTTCCGCTCATTCTTTGAGCATGGTTTTGGCATTCCCTGCTGCAGTTTTTTTTGCGCGGGCTCCTCTTTTTTTACAGGATTGAGCTTGTCAACCTTAATCCCAACTCCATTCTGCACATCGCCATCTTCGTACACTTGTGTGAAGCTTTTCTTGGCACTCTCCCCCACTTCAATCTCTTTTGATATCTGTTTGTCCTCTGGCCGCTGCCAACCAAGGACAACCAAGTGGCCATAGGCAGAGTCGGCGTACAGTTGCGCAAGAAGGAGGCCTACATCAATGTGCCATTGAAGACCGGCAACAAGAACTGGAAGGACAAGTGGTTTTATTGTGACAACCCTCCCCCTGTTCTTGCTGACTTCACCGGTGCAAAGGCTATCCCTCAGGCGCATTGGACAGAGAGGCCTGATTTGACTAATCCTCAGGTGGTCACTCTACTTAAGACGATTGCCGGTCTAAAGGCTGAAGGCGTTGATGGCATAACAGTAGCCAAAAGTTTCATCATCCGCCGAGTCCAGCCCTTGAAGCTTCAATGTCACCCGGCATGGGACTATGTTAATGATGATGAGACCTGTGAGGTGCTGGATCCACCGAATGGTGAACTTCGCCAAAGACGTCTGTCGAAGATGTTTGAAGGGGACATCTTTCAGGACCACTCTTTGGTCAAAAAGGTGTATAACAAGGGCACATTGCGAGCCCAAGTAAGCCTCAGTCTGCATTTAGCTGTCCCTTGTTATCCTATCTTGATGTTGTACTCAATGTTTTGTTCTTCATGTAGGTGTTGGATACTTATGTATCTCATCCCCCGCTCCCTCAGACCGACACTAAGGGACCAGATTATGTGAAGAAGACTCCACCGACCGGTGCTGGGGGTTCAAGTTCCTCCGCTAGTGCTCGGCCGGTCAGCGTCACTCCCGTTGCCACTCTGGCCTCCCCTGACAAGCTCCAGAAGCGCACCGTCGGGCGCCGACGCCACTACGTGGGGGGCCAAGACGACGATGAAGATATAATTGCCGCAGATGCTGGTCAACCCGCTCCTGCAACCTCTGATCGACCATCAGACCGACCGGAGCACCCGAGCCCGACTTAGAGGTCTACAGGAGATGTGGTGCAGATCGGCACTGCTGACCAGTCCTCTCAAAAGAGGAAGGAGACTGATTTTCAGTTGACTTCTTCAAAGAACAGGCTATGCCGAATCAAGCTTAAGAAGGCTCCCAGGTTTAATCTCTAAACCTTATACCCATTTTCTCTTATTGCTGATTTCAACATGTCTTGATCTCTTTCTTCTATGTGTTCTTCTTGGCAGTCGGACAAGTGACTCATAGAGCGCTCAAGGATCCGAGGACACTCGATCAGAGCTGCTGCCTCGTCCGACTGGTGTAGCTCATTCGGTCGGCAAGTCTTCAAACACGCCGACTGAAGTGAATAAGCCGTCTGAAAAGATGGTTCCTGCTTCCACTCCCGAGCCTCTGCCTCAGACCACCCCAGCAAATGTCTCTTTGCCTCTTGACAAAGGTAAAGGGACTCTTCCTGCAGACATGCTTGGTTGGCCTGGGGTGGAAGATGTGGAAATTCTTCACCAACATCGGGAGTCCAGCAAGGTAATTCAATATCATGCTTTCACCTTGTTTTGCTCTCATCTTGGTTTACTTGTCCTCTATCTTATCAGAAATTGTATGCTCTTGTGGAGCGAAAGCAGGCTAGAGTGGAATATCTCGAAGCCAAAACTTTCGGTATGTCCTTGGTCGCCCTTGATCTTCTTGTCTTTATGTTTTAGACTAACATTCCATTCATTGTCTTGCTAGTCACCGGTCAGCAACTCTCCAAGGCCATAGAGAGAAACAAGAAGATGTTGGCCGACCGACAAGACATCAACAATGTCTTAGACCAAGTCCGTGCAGATCTGGCTGGTAAGTTTTCCTACCATGCACATTTAGGCAATCTGCTGATCATTCTAACGCTAGCAGTTTTACTCTTAGCTCGTGATAAAAAATTCGCCGATCTGGAGAAGCTTACTTTCAACCAACAAAGGTTTGTTGATGCCTTGAAAGTTGAGAAGGAAGGCCTCTCCAAATCTGTTGAAGACCAGCAGACCGAGATCACTCGGCTACAGAAGGAGTTGAAGGGGACTGACGCAAAGAGAACAGAAGCTAAAGCTGTCTCCAAATCCTTCAAATGTAATCTTGCCAGTAAGCCTTCGACTTCTCCCTTCTGCTTGAGTCTTCTATTGATCAAATTGACCGAAGATCTTTTCTTGCAGCTCTTTCTTATGCCGCTCGAAAGGCAATGAACTATGTTCATCCTTACCGAGTAGAGCAGAGTGGCCACTCACTGGATTATCTGCTGGAGCATGCATCGGAAGTCATTGCCTATAACACTCGGTGAGTGGCGACCGAGGCTGGGAGTCAAGTGCTGGTTATTTGTCAATCGTGGTCTCCTGCTCTGCCATTGGACAAGATCAAGGAGGGATTTAACCCCGATCTGACCGACGACCAATGTCAGCTGCTTTTGGACTCCATGCTAGAGACTTCCCAAGCCATGGTCAACAATATAGAAATCAATCTGACCGTGCCGACTCCTCCAGCAACTCCAGAGGTCGAACTTCGGGCTGAATCTTCCCCTCCTTTAAAGGAGATATAATCCTGTAATAGTGTAAAACATTAGTAGTGTTTACATAATGATATTTGTATATAAACTTATCTTGTGCTTTTATAGCTTTGGAAGTTTAACAAAGATATCATTGACATGCTTCTATCAAAAGAAACAAAGATTACATCGGTCTGCCATAACATATTAGGTTGTAACCGGTAACTACGTAACAAACAGAATCGACCAATCGACACATGACCTCTCGCACTTTTGGCTCTGGGTTTAGTGTAGTGGTAGTCTGATGTGCAGCACAAAGTATTTAACCATGATGTATAAGCGTAAGACCAAAATAAGAAAGACCAAAACTCAAGATCTCAAGATAATAAATCGGTCAAAAATAGGACAAAACCAAAATATGGTTAGACCAGGATGGGACATTATTGCTAGCCCCCTGGCTCGATTGTTTAATAGTATAAATTAAAGAATCAAGACAAATATAGAATGAAAATCATCAAAAAATCTTTTATTAAAAAAGACCGAAGTTTCGATTGTTTAATAGCTAAGTATAGAAACGACGTAGCTGATTTATGTTCCAGGAATTTGGAATATCATCGCCGTCTTCATACATCTGTTGGTAAGCCCCCGGGCGAGTGACTTCCTTCACTACGTATGGTCCTTCCCACTTCGGAGAGAGCTTATGCTGATTCTTTGTCGATTGCACTCGGTGAAGCACTAGGTCTCCAACTTGAAAGTGGCAACTGTGGACGTTCTTATCATAATAACGACACAAGCCCTTTTGGTAGAGTGCCAACCGAAATAGAGCGCGATCACGCAACTCGTCTGCCGCAATCAAATCAATCTCTCGTTTCTCCTCAGAAAGCTTTTCATCGTACGCTTGAACTCGTGCTGAGACCAGAGCGACCTCAGTCGGCAGCATAGCTTCTGAACCGTAGACCAATGCAAAAGGTGACTGTCCAGTAGCCCGACTGGTATTTGTTTGAAGCCCCCAAAGGACTGAAGGCAACTCTTTGACCCATCGACCGGCATAAGGTTTGAGCCTGTCAAGTATCCACGGCTTTAATCCTTGAAGAATCATACCATTGGCCCGTTCGACTTGCCCATTGCTTTTTGGATGAGCCACTAAAGCAAAGTGGATCTTTATTCCCATCTGGTCGGCAAAGTCCCGGAACTCCACTGAAGTGAATTGAGTGCCATTATCGGTAATGATATCATGAGGAACTCCAAACCGAGTGAATATATCCTTGACCAACTCGATCACCTTCTTGGACGTAATCTTGCCGATCGGCTTTGCTTCAATCCACTTGGTGAATTTGTCGATAGCAACAAACAAATGAGTAAACCCGCCTGGCGCTTTCTTGAAAGGACCGACAATATCAAGCCCCCAAACAGCAAAAGGCCAAGTCAATGGTATCATGTGAAGTTGCTGTGAAGGCACATGTGTTTGTTGAGTGAAGAATTGACAACCTTCACACTTCCAAATGACCTGGTGTGCATCTTCGACCACCGTGGGCCAATAAAACCCTTGCCGGAAGGCTTTGCCGACCAAAGTCCTAGAAGCTGCATGATTGCCGTATATTCCCAAGTGAATCTCTTCTACCAACCTTTGGCCTTCGGGAATTGAGATGCATCGCATCAATATATTGGAACCACTCCTTTTGTAGAGTTGGTCCCCCACCAACAAGTATCCTCGAGATCAGACCTCCAACCTTTGTTGCTCATCAGGATCCGAGGGCAGCGTTCCTTTATCCAAATATTGGATTAGTGGGTCACGCCAGTCGGTCTTTCAGACATCTTCAAGATCAGCAACAATACTCATCAACACGTCCGACCGGGGAGAAATTGTTGGGGAATCCAGGATATGTAGGAAAACACCCGGCAGTACTGCAGTCCGAGATGATCCTATCTTGGCTAACTCATCAGCCGCCTGGTTATTATCTCGAAGAACATGTGTGAATTTCAATCCATCAAACTTGTCTTCGAGCTTCCGTACTTCCTGGCAATAAGCACTCATGTTGTCATCTACACAGTTCCAATCCTTGGTGACCTGATTAATGACCAAGGCCGAGTCACCAAATATGTCAATGCACTTAATGCCGAGTGACATAGCAATGCGCAGACCGTGTAGGAGAGCTTCATATTCCGCAGCGTTATTAGACACGCGAAACATAACTTGAAGGACATATCGAAGCCTTTCTCCAATGGGCGAGATAAATACAACTCTAGCACCTGCCTCTTGCAATTGAAGGGAACCATCAAAGTACATTTTCCAGTACTCGATATCTTGGGCAGTAGGAGGATTTTGAATCTCCGTCCACTCAGCAACGAAGTCAGCTAATGCTTGTCCCTTTATAGCCGACCGAGGCAGGAATGTAATGGTATATTGACCAAGTTTGACTGCCCACTTGGCTATTTTTCCTTTAGCTTCTCGGTTATGTAGCACTGTCCCGAGTGGAAAAGAAATTTGAACTTCAATTGGATGAGCTTGGAAATAGTGCTTCAACTTTCTCAAAGAGATCAATAATGCATATAACAACTTCAAGATTTGCTGATACCTTGCTTTAGAGGCGCTGAGAACCTCACTCACAAAGTAGACCGGATGTTGTACATTTTGCACATGTCCCTCTTCTTCTCGGTCGACCGTCAAAACAGTACTCACAACTTGAGTAGTGGCCGATATGTAAAGCTAAAGTTTTTCTCCGGGCTCCAGAGGCACCAATACAGGGATACTGCTGAGATGAATTTTCAATTCATCCAGTGCTGACTGCGCCTCCTCAGTCCAAACGAAGCCATCTTGCTTTTTAAGCAATCGGAAGAGTGGTAATCCTCTAACCCCCAGTCGGGAAATAAAGCGACTCCGGGATGCCATGCATCCGGTCAGCTTCTGAACGTCCCTTTGAGAATTAGGTGGCTTCATATCAAGGATCGCCTTGATTTTATCTGAGTTAGCCTCTATACCTCATTTCGAAACGATGTATCCGAGTAACTTTTCCGATGGAACCCCAAAGACACACTTTTTAGGATTCAGCTTCATTGAATAATGCCTCAGATTGTCAAAGGTTACTGCCAGGTCAGAAAGAAGCTCTTCAACTTTTCGAGTCTTGACAACAATGTCGTCGACATACGCTTCAGCGTTCCGACCGTTCTGAGAGGCACGGCATCGTTGAATACCTCGTTGGTAAGTCGCGCCAGCATTCTTCAGACCAAACGGCATGGTGATATAGCAATAGGCACCGAATGGTGTTATAAAGGAAGTCTTGATCTGATCTTCAACTCTCAGTGGGATCTGGTGATAACCTGAGTAGGCATCCAAAAAGCTTAAAAGCTCACACCCGGTTGTCGAATCTACAATCTAATCAATACGAGGAAGAGCGAAGGGGTCTTTTAGACAGACCTTGTTGAGATCGGTATAATCAACACACATCCTCCACTCTTTATTCTTTTTAGGTACGAGGACTGGATTTGCTAACCAGTCGAGATGATACACCTCCTTTATAAACTTAGCTTCTAATAGCCTAACTATCTCCTTCTTCATAGCGTCCTTGCGGTCTTGCACAAATCATCTAAGCCTTTGACAAATGGGAGTAGCCCCTTGGGGTACCCTTAACACGTGCTCAATCTTTTCCCTAGGAACTCCTGGCATGTCTGATGGTTTCCATGCAAAGATGTCCCTATTTTCGTGGAGGAAAAGAGTGAGCGCGAGTTCCTATTTTTCGTCAAGGTTGACCCCAGCATAAGTCACCTTATTGGGGTCCTCAGGATCGAGCGGGATCTCCTTGGTTTGGATGTCATTAGTCTGGATCTTGTCCTTGGTAGGCTTCTTTGTCGGAACCTCCGCTTCAGTCTGTTCCTCCGTGCCGACTGCCTTCTAGATCTCCTTTTGGTCTGACAGCATCAACTGTTTAGTAGCCATCTCGCAACTCTGCACATTGCAATTAAAAGAATTCCGAAGATCAGAGTGGAGGGAGATTATTCCATTCGGGCCTGACATCTTGAGGGTGAGATACAGATAGTGCAGAACAGCCATAAACTTAGCCATCGCTGGTCGACCGATGATAGCATGGTATGCTGACTCGAAGTCTGCCACCTGGAAGAGGATACACTCTGTCCTGAAGTTATCACGGGTGCCAAAGGTGACTGGCAGACTGATTTGTTCGATTGGGACTGAAGTCTTGCCAGGAACAATCCCGTGAAAGGGTGAAGAACTCGGTTAGAGGTCATTGATTGACAGACCGAGCTCTCGAAGAGTCTTGGTGAAGATGAGGTCCAAACTGCTTCCCCCATCAATGAGTACTCTGTTGAACTTCACCTCTTTTATAGTCGCAGCAAGCACCAATGGGTAGCGACCTGGTTTGGGTAAATGTTTTGGATGGTCCGACCGATCAAAGGTGATAGGCATCTCAGACCACCTTATGTATTGAGGCGCAGCTGGCTCCACCGAGTTAATCTCATGAAGCTCTAGCTTTTGCTTGCGCTTGGACGTATAGGCATCTAGGCCTCCGAAGATGAAGTTTACTTTCTTGTGGGGCTCCTGGAACTCTCCAGAATCGTCCTTGTCATCATCATCCTGGGGCTTGTCTTTATTGCTGTTGCGCCTCAGGGGATCTTTGGCCACCTTGAGCGCAGCTGTCGCAAAACCCTTCAGATAATAGCAATCCTTTGCTTTGTGGTTTCCCTTTGGGTGCCAAGGGCAAAGGCCACTCGGCAACTCATCAGTAGACGGTTGGTTCGTCCGAGGATTCTTCCAAAACTGGTCTACTGTGTTGACGGCATTGTCGGGTTTTCTCTTCTTGTCCTTCTTGGAGGACTCAGACTTGTCCGACCGCTTCTCCTTGCCCTTTCCTCGGATATCGTCAAGTGCAGACTCTCCTGATGCGTATTTATCAGCAATCTCGAAGCACTCTTGAGCGGTGAGCTTGAGATCATGGTTCCTCCAACCGATTTCCCAGACCAGATCGTCGCTGCGAATTCCACCTAGGAAGGCAGTAATGATTTGCTGATCGGGAACGTTGGGGATCTCAGTCTTCTTAGCACAGAACCACTTGATGTAGTCGCGAAGAGGCTCGTCATGCTTCTGCTTGATCCGAGTGAGGTCAAAGTGGTTGCCCGATCGGTTGCAAGTTGCTTGGAAACTTTCTATGAGCTTCCTGTTGAGATCTCCCCAAGATGTGACTCACTCTTCGGGCAAAGAAGTGAGCCATATCCGAACGGCAGGATCTAAGTAGACCAGAAGGTAATTAGCCATTACGTAGGAATCACCTCCAGCCGACCGGATCGCCGTGCTATAAAGTTGCAACCACTCTCAGGGATTGGTTTTTCCATCGTATTTTTTGATGGAAACCGGCTTGAATCCTTTTGGCCATCGAGCTATGCGAAGACGATGGACGTAAGCCTTGATGCCATCGATCTCGTCGTCAGTCGGCGTTGGTGACCGCCTATGCCGGTCTGGGGACGTAGTTGGGCAACGGTTGTGGCGTGGGCCAACATCCTCATCAAGATGACATCGTCGATTGCCATCGTTATCACGCCGATCCCGATCGTCACATTGATGTCGGTCGTCACGGTTGTCTCTTGGAGGAGGATTCTGACGATCGCCCTGTTTGTTGTCTCGTCGGTCTTCCCGGCGGTTTTCTCTAGGAGGGGGATCTTGGTGATCTTCCTGTCGATCGTCTCGTCGGTCGTCCATCCTTCGTTCACGACGTTCTTCCTCATAGCATCGGTCATCCCGAGCGCGTTCTTCATGGTGAGAGTTGATGGTATCTCGTCCATCATGGATACTAAGAGAATTTCTCAAGTCTTCACGCATGCGTCTTGAGCTTGCGACCGACTAAGACTTCGTAGCGTCTTGAGCCGCTGTAGCCTTAAGCATGGCGACCGCTTTTTGCATGATAGGAATATGATATTGTGCTTCGACCATTAAGGTATCGAGCAAAGTTTTGGCCCAGGTGATGTTGTTCTGTGGGGTGTGGTATACCTTAACACCATCCACTTCAAGATCAGGACCGAGATCCAGTCGACGCGCATTACGCGCTCCGCGCGACCCTCTTGGTCATCGGTGGTGACCGACCGATAATTCATCAACTGGCGTATTCTCATCCTGTCGGCCTCCTTCGGCCAACTGATTTTGGTGACCACCGGCTGGATTCCCTTGTTCTTCCGCATCTGGATCTTCATCCTGGTTGTCAGCAGCAGGATCTACTATATCCACCATGTTGATTGTATGGGGATATGTGTAGGTCGATCCGACTGTGTCCTCATCAAAAGACCAGTCTGACGTCGAGTCATATCCGAAGGAAGAGTCTTCCTGCTCGGATCCGAGTGGGATCAATGCAGGGATAATATCAGACAGACTCGGTGATCGCGCCATGGGGATGGCTGCGGTCGAGTCAGATCCGTAGTTGTCCAGACCTAGGGCTTTGTTGTCGCCGACCGTGAAGTCGAGCGATCCAAAAGAGATCTTGAACTCCGGCGAGTATTGGATGATAGGAAGTTCGGCCATCGTAGTCGACGGAGAATTCCGGCGAGCCTTGTCCCCTTCCTGGCATGCCAACTGTCGATGCTCGAGATCGTCAGTAAATATATAGGGCTACGTCGAGACCAAGAACTACGATGGTTACGCAAGACGCCAAATTATACAGGTTCGGGCCCTCTCGATGAGAGTAAAAACCCTACGTCCTGTGTTCTGTATTGTATTGATTGTTGCCAAAGTCTTGTCCCCGATGGGGGGTACCCTGCCACCTTATATATCCGGTCGGCAGGGGGTACATGCTGAGTCCTAGTCGTACTCTACAAGAGTTCTATAAGGAAAGTCTAATCTTTCTTGTCTTGTGCTCCAAGGCGAATCGGTCGGCTTCCTTGTTGGTGAAGTACCCGGTCGGTTACCGACTTAGCCTTGTATAAGGATACCCATAAAGCAAGTATCTCACACGGGTGCTAAAATTTGAATGGTCGGGTTGGATTCTGGGTACTTGAATATTACCCAGCCAGGTGGTCGTCTTCATGAAATACGACCTCCAGGGTGCTAAAAACTGACTGGCTGGGTTGGAACCTCAGATTATCACCCGGGTGGTCGTTTTTGATGAAATTTGACCTCCCGACCAGTAAATTTGGCCGAGCCATCACAATTTTTTTAAGACTAATTTAGTGGTTAGGCAAAATAAAACTAATTTAATGAGAGGTAATGAAAAGAAGGGGGATAAATATCGGTTTACCTCCCGATGATAGTCCGGATTTTACGTCTCCAACAAGACGTTCTCGCGTTTAATTCTTCATGGTGCCCGTCGTGGATGGAGAATTTTCCATGATCGGTGCAATTTCTTTCTTCCGCCATTCTTGTTTGATTTTCTTTGGCTTGGCGGTGACCTTTCTCTTCATTTCCTGTGGCTCGTTCTTCTTCTTGAGCAGTGGTGGTGCACTCTCAACTTTTACCACTGGCACACCCAATTTTGGTGAAATTGGGTATACTTCTATGTTCTGCACCATGTTTGGATTTTTGCCATAAAATATGCGTACCTGATTGCATTGTTCCATTCGGGGCTTGAAGGTGAACTTTTCGTCGTGCCCATTAATGTTAAGGTGGATATCTCCGGCCCCAACATCAATGTTGGCATTTGCAGTGCTAAGGAATAGCCTTCCTAGTATAAGAGGCGTCTTTGCATCAGCCTCCATGTCTAGCACCACAAAATCGACGGGGACGAGACAATTTCTTATCTTCACGTATACGTCCACCGTGATGCTCGCCGGGTAGCGGACTGATTGGTCGGCAAGCTGCAAGCACATTGCCGTAGGGGATAATGAATTGACATCGAGTTTGTCATACACTACCTTTGGCATGACGCTCATGCTCGCCCCCAAGTCATAAAGGGCGTTGTTGAATTGCTGCATCCTGATGGAACAAGGGATGGTTGGGCATCCTGGATCTCGCTTCTTTTCTGGGAGGGAGTTCAACATAGTGGTGCTGCATTCCTCCATCAATTTAACAACCTCCGTGGATGGCATTAGGCGTTAGTTGTTGAGGATGTCTTTTAGGTACTTGGAGTATGTAGGAACCAGCATAGCATCAAGTAGTGGTATGTTGACATATAGTTTCTTTATTACCTCCACAAACATCTCGAATTGTTCGTCCACTGTTGGCTTCCTCTGTCGAGGGGGAAATGGCAATATCGGGGTATCATAGAACTTGTGCGGTGCTTTCTTGAGGGGTGCTTTTGCCTCCTCAACCTCAATTTCTTCCTCCCCTTCCGACTCTTCATCGGGGGTTCTGTCCTTCCCTGCATTGTTAGGATTTGGCGGATCCTGTGTAGATTTTCTCCTCTAGTTTTGACCGTATTAACATTTTCCTTGGAGCTGACCGGGGAGCTTGCCCGAGTTAGGCTTAACAATAGAGGCGGCCAGCTGAGCAATTTGTGTCTCTAGCATTTTGTTATGGCTAAGCTGGTTTTGCAAAGAGGTATTAAATGCTTCCATACGAGAATCTATGCTTTCTAGGACTTTATCCGTAGCAATAAATTTCCTACTAATACTTTCATTAATTTTAGATTGTCCTAGAACAAGATCACGAAAGGAAGGTTCATTACGAGTAAAGTTTCCAGAGTTACCCATATTCTTGTCAAAGGAGAGGTTTGGCTTGGACTCCCATCCAAAGATGTTCGTACGGGGCCTAAACCCGTTGTTGTTGTTGTTATTGTTGTTCAGGTAGTTCACTTCTTCTTCTTGAGTCTCCGGACAATGGCTTCCCATGTGTCCAAGGTTCCTGCAGACTTCACAAGTCATGCGAGAGTCGAGGGATTGGACTGTCTAAGGTGAATCCATTTTCTTCAAAAGTTGATCCATCTTGATTGCTAGCATGTCAATACCATCAACTTGGTGGACTCCCCTCATCTTGGGTTGCGGCTGGTTCTGCCTCTCATCACAGCCACTGTAGTTGGCGACCATCTTTTCTATGAGAGTTTGAGCTTCTTTGACCTTCAGGGAGAAGAGGGAACTTCCAGCGGCTGCATCTAGGTGCTCACGAGCGGGACGGTTGAGCCCATGGTAGAAGCTTTGGATTAGCAACCAATCTTGCATTCCACGATGTGGGCATGCCAGAGTATACTCTTGGAAATACTCCCATGCCTCAGGGATGCTTTCGTCGGTTAGCTGTTGGAAACTTGAAATCTTATTCCGCAGGGTGTTGGTTTTGCCTAGCGGGAAGAAGTTGGCAAGGAAGGCATTGGAGCACTTGTCCCATGTGGTGAGCGCTTCTTGATTGTCGTAGAACCACAGCTTTGCCCTTCCCAAGAGTGAAAATGGGAAAAGGCGAAGGCGAATGGCCTCATGGGTCACATCCCTCATGGTGAAAGTGCTGCATACCGCCAAAAACTATTGGAGGAGGGACTTTGCGTCTTCCGTTGCCTTGCCACAGAAAGTCCGGGCCAAAACCATCTTGATTAGGGCCAGTTTCAGCTCATAACCTCCATTCCCCATGCTCGGGTTCGGACTGGTGCGGATGTTGTCTGTGGTTGGGGCGAAGTAGTCATGGATTGTCTTCTCAGCCATGCTTGGTTGAGCGGACGTGGAAGGGTTTTGCGGTCAAGTTGGTGGGATCGGAGGTGCTTCAAGAGCAAGTCTAGGTCGAGCAGGAGTGAGTCATTGACACACTCTCCACAACAGAGCCTCCGGATCATTGTGGTAGTTGTCTGGTAGGTCGAAACTAGTCATAAAGCGTCCTGTTTACACCACAAATAAACAGAACAAGGGAAAGCCCGCTAAGGAAAGCGGTAACTCCTTAATAGAAATATCAATGTTAAAATTCCGATATCTTAGCCTGTTGCTTCCTCGACAACAGCGCCAGAAATGCTTGTTGGCACTTCTTAACATCGCACCAAAATATTATCTGGTAACAACGCTCGAAGTGTTGATCGATGTTTGTTATGCTTTCAGAGAAGAGTGAACCAATCCGCAAGCGCACAGAACATCTATTGTAGCATTTCACCCGGGAGTATTCCAAGGTATCATATTTATTTTCCTCAGGGAAGCTAGGCGTAAGAGTATCTTAGTTTAACAAAGATATGACTATAAGAGTTATACCAACTGACCAAAGACGGGGGTAAAGAACTTCAATGATAAATAGGAGAGCAGTGATATAGGAGAAATCCACACTAAGATAGATAAAAGAGATCGATTAAGCTAGCCGAGAGGACAGCGAGTCTAAGTCTAGAATTCCTAAGATAAACTTTCCTAAATTTAGTCAAGCGTCAATAATTCCTAGTTACTCGGGTTGAGAGCTTACACCAAATCCATGGTACAGCCTCGAGTCTTTCACCAATAAGCTTACTTCGGGGCACGACAACGATCCACTAATAGGGTCGGTAACTAACCTCGTGCACTAGTGGGCACGTTACCGCTAGACAACCCTGCTTGCGACTTCCCGAACATGGTGGAATACTAAATGGACGGACAGGGCTGTCACCACCTGGCGCCTACCACACAGCCCGTGGGGGCGAATGCGAATCCAGCTAGTGTTAACTTAGCCACCGTGCCTACGCCTTCACTAGATATTCTTCTATTGGCCTAGCGGAAGAATAGCCGGGAAATAACCAAGTCTAAGTTCTATTCGAGAACTAAATTTAATTAAATCCTAGCCGGGAATCTAGTAAACTATGCTTCAATGTTCTTTCCTGATAATTGTAACTTGAGTAAATTGACTAAGTAAAGATAAATACTTGATAAGATAAATAAGGAAAAGATAAGTCTCACAAAAGGAGAAAAGATACAAGAGAGCTCATACCAAGACTCCGAGACGATTTCCGGAATCCCGAGCTAAGCTCTCGACTAGACTCTAACTCCCGACTAACTAAGCTACTCTACTAGTAAGAAAAGTAGTGGGAAATGGACTTCAATGTGCTTCACTTGCTTCCTTCTTTACTTCTGCCGAATTCCTCCTCTATTTATAGGTGGCGAAGGGTTGGCGGGTACTTGTATGTGAAGGAGAGTCGGTGGGCAAAATTCCCCCGCAGGGCGGCGGGCCACGTCGGGCGGCCGTTGGATGGAGTCGGTTCTCGATCGACTTGTCTTTGGTTGGCTCAGATCTTGTCTTGATGACGGTTCCTGGGTCGGTTTGCACCAGCTTTCCTATTTTGGGGTCGGTAGGCCTCATGGGCCTCATGGGCTGGCAACCCTGGGAGGCCAACCTAGGCCGGGCGGCAAGCCAGGCCGGGTGGCAGCCTAGATCGGGTGCCGAACCCTCAGGGCCATCCCATGACTTCTCCCGGTTAGGCCACTCGTGGACCCTTTTTTCCTTAGCCATATTTCATTACTTTTGGTCTGGGAGGAGAAAACGGCTTCGTGGTGGAGTGTTTTGCAGAATCGGCCGGGTTGGATGATCAGCCTGATGAGACTCTGTTTTGACTAGCCGGGTGACTGATTTTAGCCTGATATGACCCTATCGGCTGAGTTCTGATTTCAGCCATCACGACCCTGCCCGGGCCCTGATTTCAGCCTCATACGACCCTGTCGGCCGGCTGTTTTACGGTAGGATCGGCCGATGGGGCGTTTCTTCATGTTTTTACCTAATTTTGGCCCTTTTGAACCTGCAAACACATATTTCATCAAAACTTGTGGAACTTTATTAGTTTAAACAAATACTTATGAATCTTTGGTCTTTACCATGCATTTCCCGACTGGTTGGTGGCCGATATTGGTTTTAAGGGCCACCAACACCGCCATTCACCGGGGCTTCAGTTGCTGGCTTCCCTGTCATCAGTTCACCAACTTCCTTGACCTTTCGGCACTGGGTAGGCATCAGCCCCCATACATGGTCTTACAACTTTGCGGAGACCTGTGTTTTTGGTAAATAGTCGCCCGGGCCTGGTCACTGCGACCACCTTTTGCGAGGGGGCACCCCTTCTCCCGAAGTTACAGGGCTATTTTGCCGAGTTCCTTAGAGAGAGTTGTCTCGCGCCCCTAGGTATTCTCTACCTACCCACCTGTGTCGGTTTCGGGTGTAGGTACCCTTTAGTTGAAGGTCGTTCGAGCTTTTCCTGGGAGTATGGCATGGGTTACATACTTCAGCGCCTTAGCGCCTGGTATGAGCCTCGTGGAGAAGCAAGAGCTAGTCCACGGGGCGCATACTTCAGCGCTGCAGCGCTTGGTACTCGGACCTTGGCTCGAGGCATTTTCTCTACCCCTTCTTACCCTGAAAAAGCAGGGTCACCTTGTGTCCTTAAACCTATAACCATCTTTCGGCTAACCTAACCTCCTCCGTTTCTCCGTACCAACAAGGGGTAGTACAAGAATATTAACCTGTTGTCCATTGACTACGCCTTTTGGCCTAATTTTAGGCCCTGACTCATCCTCCGTAGATGAACCTTGCGAAGGAAACCTTGGATTTTTGGGGCATTGGATTCTCACCAATGTTTTCGTTACTCAAGACGACATTCTCGCTTCCGCTTCATCGACCCCCGCTTTCGCGGTTGCTTCCCTCTAAGGCGGAATGCTCCCCTACAGATGCATTTGAACATCCCATAGCTTCGGCTGATTGCTTAGCCCTGTTCATCTTCAGCGCAAGGGCGCTCGATCAGTGAGCTATTATGCACTCTTTAAAGGGTGCCTACATCTAGGCAAACCTCCTAGCTGTCTTTGCACCCCCCCCCCCCACCTCCTTTATCACTGAGCTGTCATTTAGGGGCCTTAGCTGGTGATCCGGGTTGTTTCCCTCTCAACAATGAAGCTTATCCCCCATCGTCTCATTGGCCGACCTTGACCCCTGTTATTTTTGGGTCATATCTAGTATTCAGAGTTTCCCTCGATTAGGTACTGCTCGCGCAGCCCGCACTGAAATAGTGCTTTACCCCTAGATGTCCAGTCAACTGCTGCACCTCAACGCATTTTGGGGAAAACCAGCTAGATCTAGGTTCGAGTGGCATTTCACCCCTAACCACAACTCATCCGCTGATTCTTCAACATCAGTCGGTATGGACCTCTTCTTAGTTTCATCCAAGCTTCATACTGGTCATGGATAGATCACCCAGGTTCGGGTTCATAAGCAGTGACAATCGCCCTATGAAGACTCACTTTCGCTACGGCTCCGATGGGTTCCATTCCCTTAACCAAGCCACTGCCTATGAGTCGCCGGCTCATTCTTCAACAGGCACGCGGTCAGAGATCACTTTCTCCTCCCACTGCTTGGGAGCTCAGCACGGTTTCATGTTCTATTTCACTACCAACTATGGGTTCTTTTCACATTTCCCTCACGGTACTACTTCGCTATCGATCACCCAGGAGTATTTAGCCTTCCAAGGTGGTCCTTGCTGATTCACACGGGATTCCACATGCCTCATGCTACTCGGGTCAGAGCGTAAGCTAGTGATGCTTTCAGCTACTGGACTTTAGCCATCTAGGGTGCGGCACTCAACCGCTTCGTCTAGCAGCACAACGCTTGTATTGCTCTCCCACAACCCTGTTTTCACGGTTTAGGCTGCTCCCATTTCGCTCGCCGCTACTACGGGATTCACTTTTGCTTTCTTTTCGTCTGGCTACTAAGATGTTTTAGTTCGCCAGGTTGTCTCTTGCCTGCTCATGGATTCAGCAGGCAGTTCAAAAGGTTGACCTATTTGGAAATCTCCGAATCTATGCTTATTTTCAACTCCCCGAAGCATTTCATTGCTTGCCACGCCCTTCCCCATCTCTGGGTGCCTAGGTATCCACCGCAAGCCTTTCCCCTTTTGAACCTCGCCATTAATGTTAAGGCTATGCCATCCTAAGGTGCTACTAAATGGAAGGATCTTATCAACGTCCATGAATGCAAAATCATAGATCGAACTGCCAAATTAGCAAAATTCGGTGCTATCATAGTATCCGCTAAGTTCACGGGCTGGAGATAAGCGGACTCGAACCACTAACATCCACCACAGGGTAAACCACCGCCTCTCAGGCCTCCCCGACGGGTTGTACCATAGAGGCCAACAATAGGCAATAACTCCCCCCCCCCCCTCCCCGCCGAACACAGCTTATAACTTTCATCATACTGTGCTCTCCAAAGAGCAACACTTCTCAAAATCTCAAAACAAAAGGTGCTGAGTTGGAATCCCATTATAAGGATTCTTGTGGTTCCGGGGAATCCAGCTACAAGAGAACCTGGAACGGGGTGCTCTCCCCCTTTTCCACCCGACT